>CAJVQC010000011.1:0-24507 GCA_910592285.1 Racocetra persica | reverse complement strand
ACTTGTCGGTGAAATAATTGTCGGTGAATAGTTGTCGGTGAAATGTTATTTCTACGAAAGGAGCGTCGGTGAAGCGAGTTGAACCGGTCAGTTACTATGCTTAAATGAATATACATTGATATAATTACAATGTTATTATTGTTCCAGGCATTTGATTTTCTTGAAAAATCTAATAATCTTTCAAGGCAAAAAAGGCTTAAAGCATATTGAAAAAATGGTAAATGACAAAGATTTCGAACGATCAAAAAAAACCTTTTCCACAGCATTTAATTTAAATTTGAAGACATTCAAATTTGGATATACAGTCGTCCTCCTTTATAATCACGCGGGTTGTTTTACATAAAAAAGATGTGATTATAAAATTTTAATAGTATTGTGATTATATAAAGTTTTTTTTTAATAAATAAATTGCCAATAATTTTTCAAAAAATGGTGCTTATAAAGAGGGTGTGACTATATAGGAGATGACTGTAGAGGAGGACGACTGTAATGTAATTCGATTCAAAATTTGAAACAATAATCAAATCAGTTCTTGAATGAGTAATTTAAATAAATAAAAAAACATCGTGATTTTGCCTTATGCTAATGCTCATATTGTATTTTTTGTTGTGTTACCTTGAGGATGACACGTGAACGTGTTGTACATTTCAGATTGAATTTTAAGCAGAGTTTACGCATGTACCTGATTTTAGTGGCGATAATAGGTGTTGTCGTAGGTGGAGACAGAATTTAAGTTGATTTAGCTTAAGTAGATTCCGAATCTGTTTATATTCTATTCCCACTTACAACGCATATATCATAAATTTTTTGTTAAAAAATCTTTTAACCGACATCACTTGATGACAATTTACTATTAATTGGGCTGGAGCGGAGGGAAGCGCTATGCTCTACTAATTTGGGTCAATGTCCGGCTCCCACCCCTGTAATTATATAAATAGATTTGAACAATCAAATCCCCTGTAAAAATTTAATCAGTATTTTGATTATTAATAATTATAGAGACAATTTATACACCGCACCCTGCGATGTTGCCGCATCCCTGCAGATCATAAAATCAGATGTAACGTGAAATCAAAACAACCAGTTGTTTCATTAGTTAAGGTTAGGGTGAGGTAAGGGTAGTTTATAGGCTTGAAGAGAGGTTTTATAGTAACATTTTAGGAGAAATTTTTTTTGTTAGAACACGAAGAGTGGTTTCATATATGAAGTTTTGTGTATAACCAATTTTTGACAAAGTGAACGTTTGTTTTGAATTTTCTAATTGTGCTATGTTACACCTGATCTTAAAATTTGATTGGTAAATCATGTGAGAGGTGGTAAATTAGTGACATCGCAGGGTGCAGTGAATAAATGTACTCATAATTATATATGATAAATAAATAAAATAAAGGGAATTTACAGATAAGGGCCCAAAAATAAAAATAATTACAAATAAGGGTCCAAAATAAAAATAATTACAGATAAAAGCCCAATATTTAAAAATTATTACAAATTAAGGCCCAAATATACCATCAAAAAAAATTACTAGCCAATTTAAATAAAATGGTATCATGA
This sequence comes from Racocetra persica, assembly GCA_910592285.1. Lineage (NCBI taxonomy): Eukaryota > Fungi > Glomeromycota > Glomeromycetes > Diversisporales > Gigasporaceae > Racocetra > Racocetra persica. The sequence goes on along the minus strand of CAJVQC010000011.1, from coordinate 22,953 downwards.
TTAATTGCTTCATTTTGTGATTAAATAGATGTTTTAGAGTTTTAGCTAATTATTTAGAATTAAAAAACAAAATTCAACATACTGACAGATTGTTAAAATCCTGCAATTCAAAATGAAAATTAACTATGTGTGCCCTAATAGCTTTACTTCTCCAAGCTACAGTATATGATATTTCAGCCCCTACTTCAGAACAAACACGATTTATAATATCATGAGTTCAAAGTCCTGCTATATCTTTAACTAATAGCATAGTAAACTTTATAAAATACAATCCACGTGCTTTGAATGCTTCTATATAGAAGTTAAACAAGTTGTATTATGAGGAATTTGCCTTACTATATGAATATAGCCATCTTTGTGCTTGTTAACTGAAATAATAAAAGGCATGAACTAGAGTTGGTACTTGAAACGAAATCTACCCAAAACTAGTTTCAGGAAGCTCTAATCTGAAACTAGTTTCAGATTTTTTTAAAACAACTAAAACCCTGAAACCCAAAACCCAAACTATAATCCAAAACCTCAAACTATAATCTGAAACTTTAAAAATATAATATATTGAAATATATTTAGGTATTTCTATTTACTAACACTCTTACTTATTTTTCTAATACATATACCTATATACTATATATTATTATATGCATATTATAACTGTTTTTATTTTCAAGAACATGAAATATTTTCAAAATTCAATTTTTGAAATAAATTAAAATTTATTATCTATAATAATTCTATTTTATTCTATTTTATTCTTAATAGAAGTATACCCATTTTTTATTGTAATGTTGACATATTTAATATTATTAAACTTTCATTGAATACTTGTTTAGCATATTTGGTATATTTAATTTGTGTGAAAGTTTATAGAAAAAGAATTTTTATTAACAAATAAATCTTGACAAGAAATATAAAACAGGCTCCAGATATAAAATAGATTTTTATAATAAACATGCCATATAAATAGGTACTAATATTAAAAAAAGTTAGAGATATGATCAAGAGTTTGTTAACTAGTTTACAGCTGTTTTTATAAATTTTGGTACACCTAAAAATTTTTTTGTTTTCCAAAAACTTTTTAATCCTGTTCTAAAAATCATTTAACCTTTCAGGAACTTCATTGTGGAGACAGTGATATGCTTTTTGAAAAGTTAGATGATTCTTAGAATAGGATTGAAAAGGTTTCAGAAAACAAGAAAATTTTTAGATGCTCCAGAATTTATGAAACAGCTATAAATATAAAATTCTAAAAAATCGATAAAATGTTATGAAAGCTTTTCAATACATCTATATTTTTGAAAACCGAAAAACAGACTTATAGAAGATTTGCTAACACCTAAACTTGACAATTTTTCAAATCGATAAGCATTCTAAATTATTTTAATTATAAAGTTTTGGAGTTTCGAGATTTTAGAAAGAATTTTAAATTTCAGGGTTTCAGATTTCAGATAAAGTTCAAGTTTTGGATGAGGTTTCGGAAACTATAATCCAAAACCTGAAACTTTCAGACTTGGCAAAAAAAGTTTCAATGACCAACTTAGCATGAACTTTGTAAACAAATAGCCAGCAGTTTATTGGGTTTGTTCATTTAGAACTTATAAAAAGAAAACTCAACAAAATAACTGTCCAAAGCAGAATAAATATTTTCATATTAGTTTTTTTTGGTATTAAAGTGAGACTTTGCTCATATCTTTATTAATAGTTTTTATCATAGTAACTACAAAGAGTTGCTAACCTTAATATATAAAATATAAAAAGTAAAAACTACATTGCAAGAATAAAAGCTCAAACTACTTTATTTGTGATCTAAATCTACTAGAGTAGTCAAAAACTCATCTAGATTTTTTTTAAGAAAGAAAAAATAAAATATAGAGTAAATAGAGTATTTAATTAAATAAATTTAAAAGTAAAGCTAAATTATAAGATTTGTATATTTAATAATGTAAAGTTATAAAGTATGAAGAGAAATACTAGGCTATATATAGTATGTAAAGTTATAAAGTATATGAAAGATAAAAGAATATATAGGGGTATATAGTTAAAGTATTAAAGTATAAAGTATAAAGTAAGTTTGAAATTAAAAAGAGGTTTTCATCAATGTTAGAGATTGTAAATTTCATAGTAGATTTGTTAAAATAATGTTGTCACTATTTGTTAGTTTTAGAAGTTTTAGATTTTGTAATAAAACTGATCAATTATTGTTGTTGTTGTTGTACTTGTTATTGTTTTTGTTGTTGTAGTGGTTGTCGTTGTTAAGTGTTAGAATTTGTAGCTATAAAATCTGTAAACGATATATTAGGAATAGAGATCTTGAACTTTTTGATTATATTGATTTGCTTGGTCAAGGTATAATTTTTTGAGATTTCTTTTAAAATTTGCAATAGTTGGTTTAGAAATTTGAGTGATATTATAGTAGGCAATAATTTTGGCTAAAATTTGTGAATCTGTAATTGTTAAAAATAATTTGTTAAGAACTTCCTTAAGATTAAGATCAGTAATTTGATCATTGATTGCAGCCATTTTTAAGTATTCTTTAAAATAACTGTAGAAAAAAAAATCTATTTAGAGCTTTGGGTTTTAGAATCTGGCTCAGATTTAGAGCCTTGAGTTATAGAATTTGATTTGAGAATTTTGAACTTTTTGGATTAATAAGTTTTTGGATAAGTGTAATAAATTTTTGTTCTGCTTGATTGGCAAGTTCATAGAGGTCTTTAAAAGGAAAGGCAGTAGAAAAAGTAGCGGTATAAGATTGGTTAGATAAAAAAATAGAGTTATTAATAGTTGGATAAATATATTTTGAAACAGGTGAAGTTTGAAAAAAAAGTTTAAAAAGTGAGTAGTTAAATTGCGAAGATTGTGTATAGTATTTGGTATAAGAATTGTGCATTTGGTAGGGTCTATACATGTATGTATATGGTGTAATGTAGTTTTGATAGCGATATTTGTATGGTCTTAGATAGATAAAATAGTAGAGGAGTGGATTTCCTTAGAAACGAGTTTTTTGTATTTGTTGTTCATTGTTGAAATTTGATATAGTTATAGACTTTTTGTTTGTTAATAGTGTCAAATTGTTTTTTGTAATATTTGAAAAAATTTTGAAACCACTTATTAAATTTTGTTAAGTATAAAGAAAAAGAAGGAATGCAGTAAGTTGTTAAGAATTTTTGTACATGTATATTTATAGAAATATTGATATAAAATTTAGAAGTATTGTGAATTTGTAATATAGGTGTATTCATATCTGTATCTTGAATTTGGTTAATATGAAAGAAGGTTCATAAATAAATTGGTTTAAGTTTTAAATTTTGAAAAAATTTTTGGTGATCAATAGTTTGATATCGATTAGTAAAAAAAAGATGAAGTCTAGTCAGATTAATAATAATTTGAAATCATTTCTTGATAGAGTAAAGAGGGATAAAAGGTAGGAGTTAAATATTTTTAGGTAGTTGGAGTGTTTAAAAAGAATAGTAGTAATTACTAAAATGATCTTTTAAAAGTTTCAAGAATAATTTCAAAGGGAATATCTATAGATTTAGTAATTTGAGAGTTTTGGTTTCAAATAAAGTCTATAAGAAATTTAGATTTTTGAAAAGCCATTGTATGAATCAGAAGGTCAAGGTTATTTTTGAGAGCTGGTTTGTCATTTGTTTTAGGTTGGACAATTAAACCTGAGTAGAAGTCTTTAAGAAAAGGCTTTAAAAAGTTTATTATTTGAATTGTTAACTGAGTACATAAAAAAAAGATATTTGTTGTTGGGACTAGGAAGTGTTTGAACCAATGAGAGATTGTTCTAAGATGTTAGAGGAGTTACTGCCAGAGGGCTAGTAAGTAACAAGCTAGTAGTAAAGAAATTAGCATTGAGATATGTTTAGTTAAGATATATTGTAAGATAATAGATAAAATTTAATTAGTAAGTAGTATAAATTTTTCTAACTAGAATGGTAAATTTTGAAGTATTTAGTTTAAAATTTTTAGAATATATGTAATTTAATATAAGGAGTAAGTTTGCTTAGAATACTAAAAGGAATTGTCTTAGTAGGTTTTTGAGTTATAGTATAGGTTTTTGTTAAGTAAGAGCATGCTATTTATCACGTAATATTTTTACTTAGTAGCCACCCCCATTCATGTATGGTGTAATCACCCTAGCTTGATTCTGATTGGCTGATTTAATTAATTATTAAAAATCTTCTTAATATTTTTAAAATTGAATAACTTTTGATCTACTGGTCTGTTTTGGATGATTTAACTGTCAAAATGTTCATCTTGATGAGACGATTCTAATAAGTCCAAAATTGCTAAAATCCAATTACAGGATCCCGAGATCATTAAGGTTTTTGTACTATTTCGTATATAATAAAATTAATTTTATTATATACAAAATAATATAAGAAACTTTAACGATCTCAGGATTCTGTAATTGGATTTTAGTGATTTTGAACTTATTAAAATCATCTCATCAAGACCAACATTTTGACAGTTAAATCATCCAAATCAGACCAGTAGATCAAAAGTTATTTAATATTAAAGATTTATTAAAATATATATTTCATTATATTTGATTATATACTATATTATATATATATATATGTATGTGATCTCTCATCTGACCATGTATCCATGGTATAAATTACGTGATTTCTGGCACTCCCCTAACTTTAAAGATAAGATTTAATTATGTAAGACATTTTGTTGATTTTTTTGATAGGTTCAAGAGATACCAATTTAAAATTTGAATATTGTGTGTTTTTAGTCTTAAGATCAAGTTTACTTAAAGTATCAAGTTTACTTAGAGTATCAAGTAAGGTTTACTTAGTAGAATATAAAGATATAGTTGGTTTTTGTTAGATAGATTTTAGATATAAGAAGAAAAGTTTGTTAAAGGTTGGTTTATTTTTAAGTGAATTTGGAAGATATTAACTTGAAGTTTGGATATAAAATGTATTTTTATGTTAGAAATAAGTTTACTTAGAGTGCCAAGTAAGATTTGTATAGTAGAATATAGAAATATTGTATGTTTTTTGTTAAGAGTATAGTATATATATAGTGAAATTTTAGAAAAACCAATAAGTTTTCCAGAAAAATCCAGTAAGTTTTCCAAGTTTTGTGAGTGAATTTTTGGAATTTGTTGAGTTCTAAAAAATTTTAATAGGTATACAAAAGTGAAATTTCTGGTGCAAGCCAATAGGATTTCAGAAAATTGCCAGTAAATTTTTAGAACTAAAAGTATGTTTTTTGGCAAGGGAGTTTGAAGTTTTTTTGATATAAAATCGTCAATTTTGGTCTGTTTGTAATGTATTATATATCAAAATGTTCGTCATGATGAGTAGAACAAATTTGTCTTAAGTAAGAACTAAGGTTTACTTAGTACAATTTAGAGTAAATAGCAAGAGAAGAGATAAAAGAGTTTTAGCTATAGTTTCGTAAGTTGGAGTTTGTTTGTAATATATTATATATCAAAATGATTGTATAGAGGAGCTGAATAAGTTTTTATTAAAGAGTGTAAGTAGTTGACTTAATATAATTTTAAGAAAACTTTAAATTTGTAAGTTTTTATATTTTTAGAAGGTTTTTGTAAATAATGTAGTGAGTTTGCAAGTTGATATTTTAATTGACGATTCTTCAGTAATCTGAAGAATGTTCATAGTGAAACATGACACAGTTCTATATGTAAATTACTATAAGTGTAAAAATAGAAATTTTCTAGTGATTGTCCAAAGAAAACTTTTTTCATACTAAGTTAATTATCTTTGAGTCTCTAAGTAAAGTTGTAGAGCTCATTGAGACGAATCTAATGGTAGTTAGATTATTTAAATTGGCCTAGTAGATACCAAGATATCTTGGAAAAATGTTTTGCCAACTATATAAAATTCTTTAAGAACAATCCAAAGAATTTTTATATAGTTAGCAAACCATTTTTTAAAGATATCTTGGTATCCACTTGGCCGATTTGGATGATCTAACTACTATTAAATTCATCTTGATGAGCTCTACAACTTTACTTAGAGACTCAAAAATAATTAACTTAGTATAAAAAAAGGTTTCCTTGAACAATCACTAGAAAATTTCTACTTTTGCACTTATAGTAATTTATATATAGAACTGCATCATGTTTTACTATGAACATTCTTCAGTTCACTAGAGAATTATTAATTAAAACTTCTGTAATATATATAAAATAAATAGCAGAGCAAGTTTATTTAGAGCACCAAAGTAGGTTTGCTTAGTATTTCAAAAAGTTATAGTCATTTTTGTTTTGAAGTTTTTAGAGTTTGTTTTGTGTAAGTGATTTACGGAAAGAGTTTTTTCTATTTTTATATTAGTAAAAATTATACTGATCAGTAATTTAATATTTGATATAGTGTTTGTTATAAGAATTATTATTATATTTCTTATGTGTTAACAATTAATAACTATATTATTATTATATTTCTTATGCATTAACAATTAATAACTATATTATTATTATATTTCTTATGCGTTAACAATTAATAACTATATTATTATCATATTCAAATCATCAAAATAGGCTTAAATTATAGGTTCTAATTATTTTAGGTCTTTATTTGTAATTATTTTCAAATATTGTGCCTCTATCTGTAATTATTTTCATTTTGGGCCCTTATTTGTAATTATTTTTATTTTTGGGCCCTTATCTGTAAATTCTTCTAAAATAAATAAGCATAATTATATATGCCACCAAAATAGGTTTTCAAAAAAACCCTATTTTGTCTCCATTAGAGCAATTTAAAATTTTTATATGCAAGAGCAAATCTAATTTAGATAGTTATGTTCATTATAATTTTGTCTCTTCAAAAAAAGTATCAAAAAATTTCATCTTTTAAGTAAAATAGATCAAAAACAATTTTGTCTTCAAATTTTAATTTCATACTCTGAAATCCAAAATAATTTCATTAACATGTATAAGCATGATAAATAAAATGACATTAATGTAAAAATTATATTAATAAAACTAATTAAAAGCAAATTAATAATTTATTGTATTAATACAAAAAAAAGAATTTATATGTCTAAACAAAAAATGATGCTAAAAGAAAAAGATTAGTTTCTATAACACCTGAAGGATAGTTAAGTTACCAAAACAATGAGTCAATAAAAAGGTAAGATCAGTGTAAATATCAAATAAAAATATTGAAAAAGAAAATACAAATCTGAGTGATGAACATAATGTTTATTATAATTTTAACAAATTATAAAATATTGAATATTTATATTAACTAAATTTTTATTTTTTAGAGAATCAAAATATTTTGTTGCTACTACTTGCATATCAGCTTTCTAATTATGATCAGAAGCTTTTAAAGAAGTTTTGCAATGTAGTTTTTGCACTTAAATTTAATTTCTGCTTTATTTGTAAAGAAAGTTTTCTTATAGTCATATTAGTATATAAATCAGAATTATGTACTAAATGTAATTAAGAAACATTAACCACAAAAGTTTTTAAATAAAAAAGATATAGACCCTGGTATATAAAAAAAATAATATTATACAAAAAATATACTATATATAAGGGGTTAGATGTTTGATTAATGATATATATACAAAATATATGAACACATGTTCATGTGATCACGTGATTATGACAGAAAGGTCAGAATCGTAATAACGATTAATGTGTAATAACAATATGCATATGAATTATGTAGTAATATCAACAAGTATTAGTAATAGAAATTCAATTGCATAAAGAATATAATTATAGTATTAGTAATAGTAATAGAGCAGAATTCATATATATAAAGAAAGGAAGAAATAAAATAGTTAGTTCAACTTACTTGTATCCAAAATACAGAAAAAGAGAAATATAATAAAAAAATTAGTTGCTTATCTAAATACAGTGCTTCAATGCTCACCTCTAGCCTATTTTATCATCAATAAAAATAGTTACACTTGGTAGCAGCAAAATAAAATATTAGCATGATCTATAAAGAAAAGAAGAAAGCTTATATACTTCTTTAACTATAAACCCATATCTCAACACTAAGTTCTGGCATCACTATTATACAAAAAAAAAACAAAGAAAAGAAATATACATACTCTTGGTATAATACCAATAACAAAATGCAAAACGCATTTGACATATTAAACTTTTTTCAATTATTCTAGCAGTTCTTAACAAACCAAGATCAACTTAACCAATATTTCACTACTATGGCACAGGGCAACAAACAATCAACACCCAAATGCAGACATTAACTATAGATACAGAAAACATAACTGACATATCAAAAAGGCTAAGCATTCACTTACTAATTTTAATAAAAGGGATAGAGAAAATGTCTTAACTTGGCTCCTTCAAGTTGATCTACTGTTCAAGGCAAGAAAGGTTAAAGATAAGAAAATGCTGCAGTACGTAATTACAGGACTCCAAAAAGTGGCCCTTCAATGGTATCTTAACCAAGTACTTTGAAATAAATAACAATAATGAGCAAGGAGAAGTGATTTCTCTGCTCATATAGAGAATCTTTTATGATCTACTATTATCAAGAATACAGAAAGACCCAAAGCTAGAGTATACTATTATACAAAGAAGCACATACAATTATAGCTCAAATCAATACAAAGTCAGTAGTAGCATACGCTGATGATATAATATAGATCACAGAAAGCAAAACTCAAATAGAAAAATTATACAAATCGCAGAAAAATTCTTTAGACTTAATAACATAAAAATTAATAAAAAAAAATTCAAGTTAATCATCTGCAATTCATGAGAAAGAAAGGAAGACCGAAAGCTCCTTTTTGGCAATAAATAGCTATCAGAAGAGGGAAAGAATAAGATCACAAGATTCCTAGAAGTATAGTTGAATAACAAGCTAGATGAATTACTAGTTAAGACAAGAGCAAAGGAAATTGTTTGTTTAACTATAAGGTTTTGAATTCCAAAAATTAACTATAGCACAAACAGCATATATTAATAATATATATATAGTACTAAAGCTGTGCTATATGTTACAAGTATCTAGATTTAAACAAAATATAATCAATAGCCTCTAAGCTCCTCTACTTACATTAACCAAAAACAAGATAAGGCTATTAAGAACTATAAACAATAGTACAATTTTACACAGAAGCATTGGCAACTGCAATGCTCTATAGGACAAGCTCTTAACAAAACAGATCACTAGCCTACATCTCTGATTAAACATCTCTGGTCTGGAAAAGATGTTGACACTGCTAAGAATAATCAATAGTATGAGAATAATAGAGTTAGCAGAGAATATATAGCACAAAGAACCACTAGCAGCCTGCGCACATATTTAAAAAAACAATTTAGCATGCTGAACAATGCTAAATGTGAGAGAACTAGAAATCATACTAAGTTTAGAAGCACAATCTTAACAACAGAAAACCAAGATTACAGATTAGCAAATATACTTAAAGAAAGCTTTACTGCATTAGTGGCTAAAACTCTAAGGAAATTAAATCTAATTTCACTTAAGCAACTGTTAACAAGTACAGAAGATCAGTTAATAACTTGGCAACAACTAAAGATGCTCAGAAATAGCTCTAGTAGAAGTAAAAAGGCAAAGTGGTTTCAAGCAATAGAAAAAAGAATCCTAGAAGATGAGAAGAAAAGAATTGTCAAAGCAGAGTTTAAGTTAGAAGGTTTAAATACTCGGATGCTCTAGCTTGTCCCAGACCTGGTAGGAGATAACTAAAGAAAGAAAGATTGAATATTAGTTCAGAATACAAAGAACAAAAAAAAACAAAAATTCATTCTTTAGAAAAACTCTTAAGAAGAAAAAGAAGTGAATTTTAGCCAAGCACTGAAATGCAGAAGAAGACCTAAACATATTATCAATCATGTTAAAAAAATGTAATAGCTGCAAACTCAATCAAAAAAAGCAAAAAAATATATAAAGAGCATTAATGAAGAAAGAATCATAGCAGGGTTCTATCATGAAATATGTAGATAAATAGAAAAGAAACATCCTGAAAATCAACCAAGAAGCTTTCAAAACAACACAATAGCTTTCAAGATCTGGAATACTACCAAATGAAAGAGAAGTATATGAAGTTTATTACTATGATTTGGACATCAAGTAATTAAGAAGCAATATATTAGTAAGAAAATGAAAGATCTCATAAAAAAGAACAAAAATAAGAAAAAGCTCATCATCACAAATGATATTCTATACTGACAAATATTAAGAAGCGGCAATATATTTAGACAGAATGAACTAGCCAGGATGGGAGCCAGTTGGCTACAAGTCAACAAGAATAAAAGTTAGAAGATAAATAAGGCTTTTTTGGAGCAAGAAACTGGCTCTTATCGACGAAAGCTAAATTGCTTAGAATTTGGTACGTGCTCCTTTTGGTATCAAGTAAGAGAAAGATGAAGATTTACACAGATAGCGCATTAGCAATAGAAGGTATAGAAGGGAGAAAAGTTAAAAAAACAATACAGAAAATTTTTAAGGAGGAAAATTATAGTCTAGTAAGTAGTATAGTTGACTTAGCTAAGATTAAAGAAATACAGTTAGAATTAGTCAAAGTGAAGAAATATAGTAAAAATAGGTAGAATAATCTAGCAGATAGTTTAGCAAAATTAGGTACTAAGATAGAAGATAAAGATAATATAGTAAAGAAAACCCCTAGGAGTCGAACATCTTTTTGTGTTAGAAAGGTGAAGCAGTAAAAGGCCTTACAATACAAACAGTCTTCTGTTTCTAAACAAGTTTAGATTGAAGAACATTAACTGCAATACAAAAAGAAGAACCAAATGATGTATCAAAAATAAATCACTAGCTAATCCTATAGAGAAAAATTAGAAGCCAAAGCAGAATCAGATATACTAGCTCAAAGAAAAACTAGCAGTTAGGGGTAATGATCAAGTATCTACATAAAAGATTACTAGTACTTAAAACTTTGACTAATTCTAACTGTATTTCTTTAATCTTAGCTAAGTCAACTATACTACTTACTAGACTATAATTTTCCTCCTTAAAAATTTTCTGTATTGTTTTTTTAACTTTTCTCCCTTCTATACCTTCTATTGCTAATGCGCTATCTGTGTAAATCTTCATCTTTCTCTTACTTGATACCAAAAGGAGCACGTACCAAATTCTAAGCAATTTAGCTTTCGTCGATAAGAGCCAGTTTCTTGCTCCAAAAAAGCCTTATTTATCTTCTAACTTTTATTCTTGTTGACTTGTAGCCAACTGGCTCCCATCCTGGCTAGTTCATTCTGTCTAAATATATTGCCGCTTCTTAATATTTGTCAGTATAGAATATCATTTGTGATGATGAGCTTTTTCTTATTTTTGTTCTTTTTTATGAGATCTTTCATTTTCTTACTAATATATTGCTTCTTAATTACTTGATGTCCAAATCATAGTAATAAACTTCATATACTTCTCTTTCATTTGGTAGTATTCCAGATCTTGAAAGCTATTGTGTTGTTTTGAAAGCTTCTTGGTTGATTTTCAGGATGTTTCTTTTCTATTTATCTACATATTTCATGATAGAACCCTGCTATGATTCTTTCTTCATTAATGCTCTTTATATATTTTTTTGCTTTTTTTGATTGAGTTTGCAGCTATTACATTTTTTTAACATGATTGATAATATGTTTAGGTCTTCTTCTGCATTTCAGTGCTTGGCTAAAATTCACTTCTTTTTCTTCTTAAGAGTTTTTCTAAAGAATGAATTTTTGTTTTTTTTTGTTCTTTGTATTCTGAACTAATATTCAATCTTTCTTTCTTTAGTTATCTCCTACCAGGTCTGGGACAAGCTAGAGCATCCGAGTATTTAAACCTTCTAACTTAAACTCTGCTTTGACAATTCTTTTCTTCTCATCTTCTAGGATTCTTTTTTCTATTGCTTGAAACCACTTTGCCTTTTTACTTCTACTAGAGCTATTTCTGAGCATCTTTAGTTGTTGCCAAGTTATTAACTGATCTTCTGTACTTGTTAACAGTTGCTTAAGTGAAATTAGATTTAATTTCCTTAGAGTTTTAGCCACTAATGCAGTAAAGCTTTCTTTAAGTATATTTGCTAATCTGTAATCTTGGTTTTCTGTTGTTAAGATTGTGCTTCTAAACTTAGTATGATTTCTAGTTCTCTCACATTTAGCATTGTTCAGCATGCTAAATTGTTTTTTTAAATATGTGCGCAGGCTGCTAGTGGTTCTTTGTGCTATATATTCTCTGCTAACTCTATTATTCTCATACTATTGATTATTCTTAGCAGTGTCAACATCTTTTCCAGACCAGAGATGTTTAATCAGAGATGTAGGCTAGTGATCTGTTTTGTTAAGAGCTTGTCCTATAGAGCATTGCAGTTGCCAATGCTTCTGTGTAAAATTGTACTATTGTTTATAGTTCTTAATAGCCTTATCTTGTTTTTGGTTAATGTAAGTAGAGGAGCTTAGAGGCTATTGATTATATTTTGTTTAAATCTAGATACTTGTAACATATAGCACAGCTTTAGTACTATATATATATTATTAATATATGCTGTTTGTGCTATAGTTAATTTTTGGAATTCAAAACCTTATAGTTAAACAAACAATTTCCTTTGCTCTTGTCTTAACTAGTAATTCATCTAGCTTGTTATTCAACTATACTTCTAGGAATCTTGTGATCTTATTCTTTCCCTCTTCTGATAGCTATTTATTGCCAAAAAGGAGCTTTCGGTCTTCCTTTCTTTCTCATGAATTGCAGATGATTAACTTGAATTTTTTTTTATTAATTTTTATGTTATTAAGTCTAAAGAATTTTTCTGCGATTTGTATAATTTTTCTATTTGAGTTTTGCTTTCTGTGATCTATATTATATCATCAGCGTATGCTACTACTGACTTTGTATTGATTTGAGCTATAATTGTATGTGCTTCTTTGTATAATAGTATACTCTAGCTTTGGGTCTTTCTGTATTCTTGATAATAGTAGATCATAAAAGATTCTCTATATGAGCAGAGAAATCACTTCTCCTTGCTCATTATTGTTATTTATTTCAAAGTACTTGGTTAAGATACCATTGAAGGGCCACTTTTTGGAGTCCTGTAATTACGTACTGCAGCATTTTCTTATCTTTAACCTTTCTTGCCTTGAACAGTAGATCAACTTGAAGGAGCCAAGTTAAGACATTTTCTCTATCCCTTTTATTAAAATTAGTAAGTGAATGCTTAGCCTTTTTGATATGTCAGTTATGTTTTCTGTATCTATAGTTAATGTCTGCATTTGGGTGTTGATTGTTTGTTGCCCTGTGCCATAGTAGTGAAATATTGGTTAAGTTGATCTTGGTTTGTTAAGAACTGCTAGAATAATTGAAAAAAGTTTAATATGTCAAATGCGTTTTGCATTTTGTTATTGGTATTATACCAAGAGTATGTATATTTCTTTTCTTTGTTTTTTTTTTGTATAATAGTGATGCCAGAACTTAGTGTTGAGATATGGGTTTATAGTTAAAGAAGTATATAAGCTTTCTTCTTTTCTTTATAGATCATGCTAATATTTTATTTTGCTGCTACCAAGTGTAACTATTTTTATTGATGATAAAATAGGCTAGAGGTGAGCATTGAAGCACTGTATTTAGATAAGCAACTAATTTTTTTATTATATTTCTCTTTTTCTGTATTTTGGATACAAGTAAGTTGAACTAACTATTTTATTTCTTCCTTTCTTTATATATATGAATTCTGCTCTATTACTATTACTAATACTATAATTATATTCTTTATGCAATTGAATTTCTATTACTAATACTTGTTGATATTACTACATAATTCATATGCATATTGTTATTACACATTAATCGTTATTACGATTCTGACCTTTCTGTCATAATCACGTGATCACATGAACATGTGTTCATATATTTTGTATATATATCATTAATCAAACATCTAACCCCTTATATATAGTATATTTTTTGTATAATATTATTTTTTTTATATACCAGGGTCTATATCTTTTTTATTTAAAAACTTTTGTGGTTAATGTTTCTTAATTACATTTAGTACATAATTCTGATTTATATACTAATATGACTATAAGAAAACTTTCTTTACAAATAAAGCAGAAATTAAATTTAAGTGCAAAAACTACATTGCAAAACTTCTTTAAAAGCTTCTGATCATAATTAGAAAGCTGATATGCAAGTAGTAGCAACAAAATATTTTGATTCTCTAAAAAATAAAAATTTAGTTAATATAAATATTCAATATTTTATAATTTGTTAAAATTATAATAAACATTATGTTCATCACTCAGATTTGTATTTTCTTTTTCAATATTTTTATTTGATATTTACACTGATCTTACCTTTTTATTGACTCATTGTTTTGGTAACTTAACTATCCTTCAGGTGTTATAGAAACTAATCTTTTTCTTTTAGCATCATTTTTTGTTTAGACATATAAATTCTTTTTTTTGTATTAATACAATAAATTATTAATTTGCTTTTAATTAGTTTTATTAATATAATTTTTACATTAATGTCATTTTATTTATCATGCTTATACATGTTAATGAAATTATTTTGGATTTCAGAGTATGAAATTAAAATTTGAAGACAAAATTGTTTTTGATCTATTTTACTTAAAAGATGAAATTTTTTGATACTTTTTTTGAAGAGACAAAATTATAATGAACATAACTATCTAAATTAGATTTGCTCTTGCATATAAAAATTTTAAATTGCTCTAATGGAGACAAAATAGGGTTTTTTTGAAAACCTATTTTGGTGGCATATATAATTATGCTTATTTATTTTAGAAGAATTTACAGATAAGGGCCCAAAAATAAAAATAATTACAAATAAGGGCCCAAAATGAAAATAATTACAGATAGAGGCACAATATTTGAAAATAATTACAAATAAAGACCTAAAATAATTAGAACCTATAATTTAAGCCTATTTTGATGATTTGAATATGATAATAATATAGTTATTAATTGTTAACGCATAAGAAATATAATAATAATATAGTTATTAATTGTTAATGCATAAGAAATATAATAATAATATAGTTATTAATTGTTAACACATAAGAAATATAATAATAATTCTTATAACAAACACTATATCAAATATTAAATTACTGATCAGTATAATTTTTACTAATATAAAAATAGAAAAAACTCTTTCCGTAAATCACTTACACAAAACAAACTCTAAAAACTTCAAAACAAAAATGACTATAACTTTTTGAAATACTAAGCAAACCTACTTTGGTGCTCTAAATAAACTTGCTCTGCTATTTATTTTATATATATTACAGAAGTTTTAATTAATAATTCTCTAGTGAACTGAAGAATGTTCATAGTAAAACATGATGCAGTTCTATATATAAATTACTATAAGTGCAAAAGTAGAAATTTTCTAGTGATTGTTCAAGGAAACCTTTTTTTATACTAAGTTAATTATTTTTGAGTCTCTAAGTAAAGTTGTAGAGCTCATCAAGATGAATTTAATAGTAGTTAGATCATCCAAATCGGCCAAGTGGATACCAAGATATCTTTAAAAAATGGTTTGCTAACTATATAAAAATTCTTTGGATTGTTCTTAAAGAATTTTATATAGTTGGCAAAACATTTTTCCAAGATATCTTGGTATCTACTAGGCCAATTTAAATAATCTAACTACCATTAGATTCGTCTCAATGAGCTCTACAACTTTACTTAGAGACTCAAAGATAATTAACTTAGTATGAAAAAAGTTTTCTTTGGACAATCACTAGAAAATTTCTATTTTTACACTTATAGTAATTTACATATAGAACTGTGTCATGTTTCACTATGAACATTCTTCAGATTACTGAAGAATCGTCAATTAAAATATCAACTTGCAAACTCACTACATTATTTACAAAAACCTTCTAAAAATATAAAAACTTACAAATTTAAAGTTTTCTTAAAATTATATTAAGTCAACTACTTACACTCTTTAATAAAAACTTATTCAGCTCCTCTATACAATCATTTTGATATATAATATATTACAAACAAACTCCAACTTACGAAACTATAGCTAAAACTCTTTTATCTCTTCTCTTGCTATTTACTCTAAATTGTACTAAGTAAACCTTAGTTCTTACTTAAGACAAATTTGTTCTACTCATCATGACGAACATTTTGATATATAATACATTACAAACAGACCAAAATTGACGATTTTATATCAAAAAAACTTCAAACTCCCTTGCCAAAAAACATACTTTTAGTTCTAAAAATTTACTGGCAATTTTCTGAAATCCTATTGGCTTGCACCAGAAATTTCACTTTTGTATACCTATTAAAATTTTTTAGAACTCAACAAATTCCAAAAATTCACTCACAAAACTTGGAAAACTTACTGGATTTTTCTGGAAAACTTATTGGTTTTTCTAAAATTTCACTATATATATACTATACTCTTAACAAAAAACATACAATATTTCTATATTCTACTATACAAATCTTACTTGGCACTCTAAGTAAACTTATTTCTAACATAAAAATACATTTTATATCCAAACTTCAAGTTAATATCTTCCAAATTCACTTAAAAATAAACCAACCTTTAACAAACTTTTCTTCTTATATCTAAAATCTATCTAACAAAAACCAACTATATCTTTATATTCTACTAAGTAAACCTTACTTGATACTCTAAGTAAACTTGATACTTTAAGTAAACTTGATCTTAAGACTAAAAACACACAATATTCAAATTTTAAATTGGTATCTCTTGAACCTATCAAAAAAATCAACAAAATGTCTTACATAATTAAATCTTATCTTTAAAGTTAGGGGAGTGCCAGAAATCACGTAATTTATACCATGGATACATGGTCAGATGAGAGATCACATACATATATATATATATAATATAGTATATAATCAAATATAATGAAATATATATTTTAATAAATCTTTAATATTAAATAACTTTTGATCTACTGGTCTGATTTGGATGATTTAACTGTCAAAATGTTGGTCTTGATGAGATGATTTTAATAAGTTCAAAATCACTAAAATCCAATTACAGAATCCTGAGATCGTTAAAGTTTCTTATATTATTTTGTATATAATAAAATTAATTTTATTATATACGAAATAGTACAAAAACCTTAATGATCTCGGGATCCTGTAATTGGATTTTAGCAATTTTGGACTTATTAGAATCGTCTCATCAAGATGAACATTTTGACAGTTAAATCATCCAAAACAGACCAGTAGATCAAAAGTTATTCAATTTTAAAAATATTAAGAAGATTTTTAATAATTAATTAAATCAGCCAATCAGAATCAAGCTAGGGTGATTACACCATACATGAATGGGGGTGGCTACTAAGTAAAAATATTACGTGATAAATAGCATGCTCTTACTTAACAAAAACCTATACTATAACTCAAAAACCTACTAAGACAATTCCTTTTAGTATTCTAAGCAAACTTACTCCTTATATTAAATTACATATATTCTAAAAATTTTAAACTAAATACTTCAAAATTTACCATTCTAGTTAGAAAAATTTATACTACTTACTAATTAAATTTTATCTATTATCTTACAATATATCTTAACTAAACATATCTCAATGCTAATTTCTTTACTACTAGCTTGTTACTTACTAGCCCTCTGGCAGTAACTCCTCTAACATCTTAGAACAATCTCTCATTGGTTCAAACACTTCCTAGTCCCAACAACAAATATCTTTTTTTTATGTACTCAGTTAACAATTCAAATAATAAACTTTTTAAAGCCTTTTCTTAAAGACTTCTACTCAGGTTTAATTGTCCAACCTAAAACAAATGACAAACCAGCTCTCAAAAATAACCTTGACCTTCTGATTCATACAATGGCTTTTCAAAAATCTAAATTTCTTATAGACTTTATTTGAAACCAAAACTCTCAAATTACTAAATCTATAGATATTCCCTTTGAAATTATTCTTGAAACTTTTAAAAGATCATTTTAGTAATTACTACTATTCTTTTTAAACACTCCAACTACCTAAAAATATTTAACTCCTACCTTTTATCCCTCTTTACTCTATCAAGAAATGATTTCAAATTATTATTAATCTGACTAGACTTCATCTTTTTTTTACTAATCGATATCAAACTATTGATCACCAAAAATTTTTTCAAAATTTAAAACTTAAACCAATTTATTTATGAACCTTCTTTCATATTAACCAAATTCAAGATACAGATATGAATACACCTATATTACAAATTCACAATACTTCTAAATTTTATATCAATATTTCTATAAATATACATGTACAAAAATTCTTAACAACTTACTGCATTCCTTCTTTTTCTTTATACTTAACAAAATTTAATAAGTGGTTTCAAAATTTTTTCAAATATTACAAAAAACAATTTGACACTATTAACAAACAAAAAGTCTATAACTATATCAAATTTCAACAATGAACAACAAATACAAAAAACTCGTTTCTAAGGAAATCCACTCCTCTACTATTTTATCTATCTAAGACCATACAAATATCGCTATCAAAACTACATTACACCATATACATACATGTATAGACCCTACCAAATGCACAATTCTTATACCAAATACTATACACAATCTTCGCAATTTAACTACTCACTTTTTAAACTTTTTTTTCAAACTTCACCTGTTTCAAAATATATTTATCCAACTATTAATAACTCTATTTTTTTATCTAACCAATCTTATACCGCTACTTTTTCTACTGCCTTTCCTTTTAAAGACCTCTATGAACTTGCCAATCAAGCAGAACAAAAATTTATTACACTTATCCAAAAACTTATTAATCCAAAAAGTTCAAAATTCTCAAATCAAATTCTATAACTCAAGGCTCTAAATCTGAGCCAGATTCTAAAACCCAAAGCTCTAAATAGATTTTTTTTTCTACAGTTATTTTAAAGAATACTTAAAAATGGCTGCAATCAATGATCAAATTACTGATCTTAATCTTAAGGAAGTTCTTAACAAATTATTTTTAACAATTACAGATTCACAAATTTTAGCCAAAATTATTGCCTACTATAATATCACTCAAATTTCTAAACCAACTATTGCAAATTTTAAAAGAAATCTCAAAAAATTATACCTTGACCAAGCAAATCAATATAATCAAAAAGTTCAAGATCTCTATTCCTAATATATCGTTTACAGATTTTATAGCTACAAATTCTAACACTTAACAACGACAACCACTACAACAACAAAAACAATAACAAGTACAACAACAACAACAATAATTGATCAGTTTTATTACAAAATCTAAAACTTCTAAAACTAACAAATAGTGACAACATTATTTTAACAAATCTACTATGAAATTTACAATCTCTAACATTGATGAAAACCTCTTTTTAATTTCAAACTTACTTTATACTTTATACTTTAATACTTTAACTATATACCCCTATATATTCTTTTATCTTTCATATACTTTATAACTTTACATACTATATATAGCCTAGTATTTCTCTTCATACTTTATAACTTTACATTATTAAATATACAAATCTTATAATTTAGCTTTACTTTTAAATTTATTTAATTAAATACTCTATTTACTCTATATTTTATTTTTTCTTTCTTAAAAAAAATCTAGATGAGTTTTTGACTACTCTAGTAGATTTAGATCACAAATAAAGTAGTTTGAGCTTTTATTCTTGCAATGTAGTTTTTACTTTTTATATTTTATATATTAAGGTTAGCAACTCTTTGTAGTTACTATGATAAAAACTATTAATAAAGATATGAGCAAAGTCTCACTTTAATACCAAAAAAAACTAATATGAAAATATTTATTCTGCTTTGGACAGTTATTTTGTTGAGTTTTCTTTTTATAAGTTCTAAATGAACAAACCCAATAAACTGCTGGCTATTTGTTTACAAAGTTCATGCTAAGTTGGTCATTGAAACTTTTTTTGCCAAGTCTGAAAGTTTCAGGTTTTGGATTATAGTTTCCGAAACCTCATCCAAAACTTGAACTTTATCTGAAATCTGAAACCCTGAAATTTAAAATTCTTTCTAAAATCTCGAAACTCCAAAACTTTATAATTAAAATAATTTAGAATGCTTATCGATTTGAAAAATTGTCAAGTTTAGGTGTTAGCAAATCTTCTATAAGTCTGTTTTTCGGTTTTCAAAAATATAGATGTATTGAAAAGCTTTCATAACATTTTATCGATTTTTTAGAATTTTATATTTATAGCTGTTTCATAAATTCTGGAGCATCTAAAAATTTTCTTGTTTTCTGAAACCTTTTCAATCCTATTCTAAGAATCATCTAACTTTTCAAAAAGCATATCACTGTCTCCACAATGAAGTTCCTGAAAGGTTAAATGATTTTTAGAACAGGATTAAAAAGTTTTTGGAAAACAAAAAAATTTTTAGGTGTACCAAAATTTATAAAAACAGCTGTAAACTAGTTAACAAACTCTTGATCATATCTCTAACTTTTTTTAATATTAGTACCTATTTATATGGCATGTTTATTATAAAAATCTATTTTATATCTGGAGCCTGTTTTATATTTCTTGTCAAGATTTATTTGTTAATAAAAATTCTTTTTCTATAAACTTTCACACAAATTAAATATACCAAATATGCTAAACAAGTATTCAATGAAAGTTTAATAATATTAAATATGTCAACATTACAATAAAAAATGGGTATACTTCTATTAAGAATAAAATAGAATAAAATAGAATTATTATAGATAATAAATTTTAATTTATTTCAAAAATTGAATTTTGAAAATATTTCATGTTCTTGAAAATAAAAACAGTTATAATATGCATATAATAATATATAGTATATAGGTATATGTATTAGAAAAATAAGTAAGAGTGTTAGTAAATAGAAATACCTAAATATATTTCAATATATTATATTTTTAAAGTTTCAGATTATAGTTTGAGGTTTTGGATTATAGTTTGGGTTTTGGGTTTCAGGGTTTTAGTTGTTTTAAAAAAATCTGAAACTAGTTTCAGATTAGAGCTTCCTGAAACTAGTTTTGGGTAGATTTCGTTTCAAGTACCAACTCTAGTTCATGCCTTTTATTATTTCAGTTAACAAGCACAAAGATGGCTATATTCATATAGTAAGGCAAATTCCTCATAATACAACTTGTTTAACTTCTATATAGAAGCATTCAAAGCACGTGGATTGTATTTTATAAAGTTTACTATGCTATTAGTTAAAGATATAGCAGGACTTTGAACTCATGATATTATAAATCGTGTTTGTTCTGAAGTAGGGGCTGAAATATCATATACTGTAGCTTGGAGAAGTAAAGCTATTAGGGCACACATAGTTAATTTTCATTTTGAATTGCAGGATTTTAACAATCTGTCAGTATGTTGAATTTTGTTTTTTAATTCTAAATAATTAGCTAAAACTCTAAAACATCTATTTAATCACAAAATGAAGCAATTAATCATGATACCATTTTATTTAAATTGGCTAGTAATTTTTTTTGATGGTATATTTGGGCCTTAATTTGTAATAATTTTTAAATATTGGGCTTTTATCTGTAATTATTTTTATTTTGGACCCTTATTTGTAATTATTTTTATTTTTGGGCCCTTATCTGTAAATTCCCTTTATTTTATTTATTTATCATATATAATTATGAGTACATTTATTCACTGCACCCTGCGATGTCACTAATTTACCACCTCTCACATGATTTACCAATCAAATTTTAAGATCAGGTGTAACATAGCACAATTAGAAAATTCAAAACAAACGTTCACTTTGTCAAAAATTGGTTATACACAAAACTTCATATATGAAACCACTCTTCGTGTTCTAACAAAAAAAATTTCTCCTAAAATGTTACTATAAAACCTCTCTTCAAGCCTATAAACTACCCTTACCTCACCCTAACCTTAACTAATGAAACAACTGGTTGTTTTGATTTCACGTTACATCTGATTTTATGATCTGCAGGGATGCGGCAACATCGCAGGGTGCGGTGTATAAATTGTCTCTATAATTATTAATAATCAAAATACTGATTAAATTTTTACAGGGGATTTGATTGTTCAAATCTATTTATATAATTACAGGGGTGGGAGCCGGACATTGACCCAAATTAGTAGAGCATAGCGCTTCCCTCCGCTCCAGCCCAATTAATAGTAAATTGTCATCAAGTGATGTCGGTTAAAAGATTTTTTAACAAAAAATTTATGATATATGCGTTGTAAGTGGGAATAGAATATAAACAGATTCGGAATCTACTTAAGCTAAATCAACTTAAATTCTGTCTCCACCTACGACAACACCTATTATCGCCACTAAAATCAGGTACATGCGTAAACTCTGCTTAAAATTCAATCTGAAATGTACAACACGTTCACGTGTCATCCTCAAGGTAACACAACAAAAAATACAATATGAGCATTAGCATAAGGCAAAATCACGATGTTTTTTTATTTATTTAAATTACTCATTCAAGAACTGATTTGATTATTGTTTCAAATTTTGAATCGAATTACATTACAGTCGTCCTCCTCTACAGTCATCTCCTATATAGTCACACCCTCTTTATAAGCACCATTTTTTGAAAAATTATTGGCAATTTATTTATTAAAAAAAAACTTTATATAATCACAATACTATTAAAATTTTATAATCACATCTTTTTTATGTAAAACAACCCGCGTGATTATAAAGGAGGACGACTGTATATCCAAATTTGAATGTCTTCAAATTTAAATTAAATGCTGTGGAAAAGGTTTTTTTTGATCGTTCGAAATCTTTGTCATTTACCATTTTTTCAATATGCTTTAAGCCTTTTTTGCCTTGAAAGATTATTAGATTTTTCAAGAAAATCAAATGCCTGGAACAATAATAACATTGTAATTATATCAATGTATATTCATTTAAGCATAGTAACTGACCGGTTCAACTCGCTTCACCGACGCTCCTTTCGTAGAAATAACATTTCACCGACAACTATTCACCGACAATTATTTCACCGACAAGT
>CAJVQC010000010.1:0-24667 GCA_910592285.1 Racocetra persica | reverse complement strand
TTTTTTGTTATAATTTTCCTGTTGGGAATATGTTGGTATGCTGCATTAATAATGCAAGTTTGTATCTTATGCTATATTTTTTCAAGAGATTCTGTTGTATTAGTATTGGTAGGGACTTGGTGTATATTCATATTTGAATTGATTTGATTTGTAAAGGATTCCCAATTTTCTTTAGATATTGATTTGTAGTTGAATACTCTTCTTTTATAATTGAATTTTTGGTTAATCCTAGAAAGTGCAAATAGGAATAACCAGGTCAAAATTAGAATTTGATGATCACTGTTTGTAGAAGATGATGAATTGTTTATTTCAAATTTGTGGTATTAGTGTATCACTAGCCTATATGTAATCGATTCTAGTTTGGTATACTGTAAGTTGTTTGTATGATCAGCTAAGTTATACATATTAGTGCTATGTAGGTAGTTGAGTAATTAAAATTTAGTAGCTGATGATACGGTTGTATTAGTGTTTGCATTAAAGTCACCAAGAATTATTGAATGTAGATTTAGTGTTATAGCTTGTTGCATCTATGTTATTACTTTGTTTTGTGTTAGTCTATGATTTGTTGTATTGGTTGAGGAGAGATAAACAAAGATAATTCTGAATTTGTGATCATTCTTAAAAAATTGATCTATTGCAATTGCGCCTCCTAGGCGGTTAAGAATATTGTGGATATAAGATTGAAGTTGTTTTTGAATCATAATACATGTGCCTTCTTTGGTGTCTGGTAAGTTTAACCAGTAGTAGGAGTAGTGATCTGTATTAAAGAATTTTGTATTCATGTTATTAAAGATTTTGTTTCAGTAAGACTAACTATATGTAAGTTGTGGTTTAGGCAGTAGGTTTTCTATAGAAGTCATTTCTCTGGCATATTGTATCCTTGTACGTTGTGAGTGGCAATGTTTAGATGTAAAGAGGAGTTGGGTTTTGTAAGTTTTCTGTAGATATAGTTTGGTTATTATAGTGATGGTAAATAGTATTTTAAGTAGATAGATAGGTTGGTTCTGTTTTATTGTCTAGAAATAAATTATTTTCAATGTTTGGTGTATTAAACAGATGAGTTAGAGAAGCAGAATATGTAGTAGTATATGATTTAAGTGAGGTTTGTAAAAATTTCTTGATTGTCTTTGTAGTTAGTTGAGTATGGTTTTGAAGTATATTTGATTCATTGGGTAAATATATATGTGTTTTATGATGTGAGTTGTATATATAAAATATTAAGTCAGGTTTAAAGTTTGTTGATATATTTTGTTGCAGATGTTGGATAAATGATGCAATTGTAGTCTTGGTTGCTATTATTGGTAGTTTATAAAATTGTAAAAATTTGTTGTAGCATGTAGACAAGTTGCAGGGTTCTAAAGATATTGGTCGCAAACTTGTCAAGTTAGTATCTTTTACATAGTCACTCACCATATACCTGGTTCTCACAGTTTCCAAAGAACTTGTAGCCTGCCCTATATATTGGGTCTGACCATCATTATTCCAAGCCTTCAGGTAAATAGGCTTTACTACTCACCTACTTACATCATTTTCTTTACTAAATACTATGGGTGTTTCTTTTAGTAAAGCGGTGGCTGCATCTATGTTAATTGTAAAAAATACATTTATTGAAAAAGAGAAGATTGTTTGAGAAAAAGTGAGTCCTTGAGTTCAACTAGTTGAAAGTTGATTTTGAATTTCTCTGAAAGGAATTTCTTAGCTTCAGGTTTAGAGTTTAAATTATAATGTTTGATAATTTGATTAATAGATGTTTTTGATCTTTGATAAGGTCATAGTATATAATGACTCTGGTTAGATAGTTTATTTCAATTGGAGATTTGGTAAGAAATTCTATAGCCTCAGTTTTAGTTTTATTTAAAATGTTATGATTTTGAGCAGCAATATAGTAATAGTTAGCTAAATATTGGTAGAAAAGAAAACCTCTTCTACTAGAGTTGGTTTTGGTTGTATTGATCTTGCAGATTTGTTCTTCTGTGTCTGTTGCTAGTTGATCTATGATCTTAGTAGAGATAATTTTGGTAAATGTTGCTTCATATTTACTATCTATAAAAAAGATCAAAGTGTCGAGAGGAGGTATTTTTAGAGTTGATTTGTCTTCTTTAGATTGTTTTGAATATATTTTATATAATTTTTCTAGAGTTGCCTTGTATAATATTTCTTTGTCATATGAGTAGTTTTTTTCTTTTTTTTTGAAAGTACAGTTTTTGTCAGTATAAGTAAGAGTGTGGAAATTAGTAAATTTGGATGAGAAGAGTTTTATTTATATGTAGTCACAGGTTTATTAAATTCAAATTTTTCAGAAAGGAATTTTAAGAGGTTGAATACAAGTTCTTTATGAATCTGAGATTTGATATGTTTGTTTACTTTGTCTTTGTCAGGTGTTGTAAAAAATTGATGACAATATGTTTTGAATGCTAATTCAAACTACTTGTTCAGGTTTGTAAAGGAATTATTAAGTAAGAGAATATTAAATTTTTTGAGAAAAGTAGTTTTAGGAAGATTAAAAAATATAGTGATATTAAATTTTTAATTTGTTTTGAATAAGAAGATTGGTTTGTCTTTATCGGTTGATTCAATTTTGGAAGTACTTTAAAGTATTTTGGTCTAAAGTTGAAGTTTTTAGCAAATTTGTTATAGTTAATAGTTTAATAGTTGTTTGATAGATAAAGATATAAACATGCTAGATTAAGACATGCTTGTAGTCTGTTTTCAGGTTTGTATCATGGAATAGATATTGCTGACGCAAATATTTCTTTATAATTAAGTTTAGTAAAAAGTATAGTAGTAAATTTAAAAATAAGGTTTTTAAAAGATAATTCTAAAAATGAGAATAGAATTGGGGTCTTAGAAGTTATTTCGGGGTTGTCTTGATAAATAAGGTCTGTAAGGAATTTGGGTTTATCCATAACCATTGTGTGAATAAGATATTAAAGTTTGCTTTCATAGCAGGTCTAATTATATGGCCTTGTTGGTTTATTCTTGCTGGTTTAATTTCTTTGCCAGGATAGAAATTATATAGAAATTTTTTAAGAAAAGATAGTAGTTGATGGAAGAGTATTGTTTGAAGTCTCTTGTTAGATTCTATTATTTCTGTAATTAGGTAGTTTGCAAGCCAGTTAAAAGCTAAATTAGATTTAGACTTGGTATTGGTTTGGTTTTGATTGTTTGATTGTTTATCATTTGATGTTGTTTGCTCAGAGTTAGATTGTTTTGTTGAAGAAGAGGGTGGAGGGGTTACTGGTTCATCCATTTCTATTTCTATTGAGTGTGTATTGTTAGAAGTTGATGTGAGTGGAAGTAACGTATCAAGAGGGTTGGTAGTTGTAATTGGCGGTATATTCTGTCCTTGTTCTTGAAGTTGTTAGAGGCAATCAATATGATATATATCATTGTTTTGGAATATAGCATATTTGTAAAGTGGTAAATATTATTAATTTTCTTGCAAGTTATTGTACTTAAGCATTTAGAGCATGTATGTTGTTCAGGAATGGAAGTTGAAGAGGCTGGAACTGTTTGAGTTGATGATTGTAACATAGAGTTAAGCTTCTTAGTTTGTCTATTAGATGTTGTAGGACTAGCGGTTACTTGAATATTGTAAGTTTGATTTGTCTCAGACTCAAAGTTTGTATGAAAACTGCCACATAAACATATGACTATTTGGGTGGTTGGTAAAACAGGTAAAAAATAAAATAAATGACAGGTTGAAATTCGGTAGTAATAGCATTAATTGTGTTAGATTTTTCTTCATAAATTGCTATACTGAAAGATCTGGCATAGTGGGTATAAAAGTAGTTAAGATTTAAAGTGTCTGGAGTTTGAGCTACAGGAGTAAACATTGTGTTTCATAGTATGCAGTATAGTTGGATAGAAAATATAATAGAATTTTAAGTTATTTAGCAAAGTTGTTAAATTTGTATTAAGCAAAGATAATATGTTATTTCTGGAGCTATTACTGCGGCTGCTGCAGCTTGTATAACCTTGTGTAACCTAGATAGTCTAAGGTAACACAAGTGTGGCTAGTGTGGCTTGTGGCTGGTGTAACTAGTGTGGTACAAAAATTAGTTATATGTTGTGTAAAGTGTTGTGTAATAGTTTAGAATTTGTGTAAAATAAAAGGAACCAATAATTTTTTGTAGAAAAATTAATACTGTTTAAGGAAAAATTAATTTAAACAAAGAAAAATTAATTAAATCTGATTTTGGAAGTGATTTGAGGTTATATGAAAATGAATTGAAGGGAAAAAGTGGGGTAAAAGTAAGAAATTTTTGCAAAGAGTTTGTAAAAGTAGCAAAAAGTATTTTTGTCATAACTCAGTCAATATTAGGTCAAAAACCTTTGTTTAGAGCTTATTTTAACCAGACAGATATGCTTTACAACTTTTCTTAAGAACCCAAAAGAGTTGTAAAAGCAGTTTTTGAGAAATAAATAAAAGTTTGGTTTGGAAAACCAAAACTAGTTTTTTTATGTTTTTGTTATGAGTTTTCAAGCTAGAATCTTGAAACTTAAAAATATATAATTTTTAAGCAACAAAAGTATATTTTTTTAATAAATTATTGAGATATAAGCAATTTTATGATGCTCAAATTTTTATTTAAGTTTGTGTAAAGGATTTATAAAAAGAGTTTTAGGATTAATATTTTTTGTTTGTGTTTAAAATTAAATTATATACTAATTATATTTTATTGTACAAATAGATCTTATTTATTTATCTTATATTTCCAATAGAGAGTTCAAATATGTGTATCATATAAGAGGCCACTTTAGTATATTCTCATGGGTTAAGGCCCTTATGTCCAAAATACCAATTGAAGTTGCCTCCTACCTGTTTAATCTTTTTCATATGATTGGATTATCTTCAATATATTACAATAGGATAATAGCAAGGAATTCATAGCACAAGTCATCAAGGAACTAATTGCATTATAGCTATCAGTAAAAATTATAAATAGACATCCTAGATATCCTCAGTTCCAGGGTTTAGTAGAGTATGCAAATGGTATCTAGAACAGAAGCTAGAAAATAGCATAAAACAACTGGTAGTAGTGACTAGTTCTTTGGTTTGGGGTTTATCGTAGTTGCAATAAACAATTCATAGTGCAGATTCTACAAGAAAACCTCCTATAAATTGGTTTATAGAGACAAGCCCTGTGGTGATTGTACTCTGATAAATTAACTTTATACAAATAATATTTTTGATAAAGAAGAAATACCAGATACAATCGAGATTTTTGATGCTAATTACAAAACAAACCTGAATAATAGTATAACTAGTATTTAATAGAGCATTTTATTTATTACAAATTTTCATTTTTTTTATATTATTTATATATTGTAGATTTTTTGTTTAATAATATTAATAATTCAAAACAATTATCTGATAGTACTGTTTGTTCAGTTCCATCATCTAATAATAATATTGGTTATTCTGTGTCTTTACTCACAAGCTTGTATTTTCTCTTAGAAGTTTTGTATCTTTGCCAAGAAGCCTGATGCTATTACATGATAATGATAGTAGTTATATTGTACTTTCTTCTAGTAACTATGCTAAAAAAAAGTATTCATTGTGGGTGCATATAAAAAAAATATATATAGAAATGCTCATGGACATGGTATTAAAGAGATAACTATAACAATTATATATAGAGAATAGGCATATAATAAATAGCAAGCTAGTATCATTTTCTAACAATAATGTTTGGCCTTTTTAATAACTGTAAAATAGCATCTTTACCTAATAACTGTGGTTTAATGTCTTTGTCTAATAATCATGATATCATATCTTTACTCAATAACTGTAATTATTTGTCTTTGTCTAATAAGTATAATTATGTGTCTTTACCCAAAAACCCAGTGCTTTTGCATAATAATAATAGTAGTTATACTATGCTTTATTCTAATAACTATGAAAAAAATTTATTGTAGGTGTATATGAAAAAAAAATATAGAAATTCTTATAGACAAGTATTAAAGAAACAACTATGACAATTATGTGTAGGGAATGGGCATATAATAAATAGTGAGCCAATATTATTTTTTAACAATAATATTTGTTCTTTTCAATAACTGTGGTCTAGTATCTTGTGGTCTAATATCTTCACCCAATAACTGTAATATAGTATCTTTATTTAATAACTGTGATATAGTATCTTCACTTCAAAATCTAGTGCTTTTATATAATAATAATGATAGTTATACTGTACTTTATCTAACAATAAAAATAAATAATATTTTTTTTTTTTGATATTAAGGTGACCTCTTGGTCATATACCTTTATTCGATTATAGTTATAATTTTACAGTATATGATTTTCACATCCTGTATACATATTTGGAGAGTACAACTAGTCACATGTGCAACTTTTAGTTGCCTATTTAAGTAGTTCGCTTATTACTAAGTTCTATACTAGATGTCATATCTATAACCTGACTAGGGGTTATCTATTTAAACCCTCTGGACCTATGTGATTATACCTAATAACCAAGTAAGAATCTAATTCGGAAACCCTTAGTTTCGGATACCGACTTAGGACTTTAAGGCAGGCTTCTTGCCTCCAAGAGCCCTTTATTCTTAGAGGTAAACCTGCTAGAGCCTTCTGTACCCACAATCTAGCTAACCTAGTCTTCGATTGATACACACGGGCCAAGGCTCGCCACTTGCACCCCAGTTTCTATATTGGGTACTATGGCCTGGTTACCACTACACAATATACTTCTGCCCTTATAGAGTTTACTGCAAACCCCGGTACACATGTTACAGACCGTCTACGGTATTTCTAATTATCCCAAACTACCAATTCAGATGGCCTGGAAGGGCTGTAACCTGCCTCTGGTCCCCACAGTTGGGTCCTTTTTTCTCCGGTTCCTCATCTGGCAGCCTGGTTGGTAAAGTACCTTGACAAACACTTCGGTCTCGTTCAGTTTTACCGGTTCTTCCGATGATGATCCTTTACATAGTACTATTGAAGATTTGTGTTACTTCTCTATTTGAGACTTGCCAAGTGAGTGCTGCACCACTGTATCGGCCCTGTGGCTTTCTGCGATCCAAAGATCATTTGTATAACTCATACATCACACAAAGGCCCCAAGATCTTCTAGTTCTGATAAATTGGTATGACCACAGTTACAAAGTCTTGAGTTTTCCCGGCCACGATGATACTTGCCGAATCCATTTTTCGAAATTCAATTTTTGTCTCCAGTAAGAATTGAACTTGTACTCAACCGCTTGGGGGTGTGACAACTTCACCACTTTACTAAGTCGCCACACCCTTAAAATAAATAATATTCATTGTAGAAGCATATAAAAAAAATAATATTTATTATAGATGCATATTGAAGAAAAAAATATAGAAATGCTTATAGACATGGTACTAAAAAGACAACTACAACAATTATGCACAGAGAAGGGGCATATAATAAATAGTGAGCCAGTATCATTTTCTAACAATAATGTTTGGCCTTTTTCAATAACTGTAGAATAGTATCTTTACCTAATAACTGTGGTTTAGTGTCTTCACACAATAATCATAATTTGGTATTTTCAAAATAACTATAGTCATGTGTCTTCTCCCAATAATTGTAGTTATGTGTTTTTTCTCAAAAATCTGGTGCTTTTATACAATAATAATAGTAATTATACTGTACTTTCTTCTAATAACTGATAAAAAAAATTTTATTGTAGCTGTATATGAAAAAAAATAGTATTTATTATGAGTGCATATAGAAGAAAAATATATAGAAATGCTTATAGATATGGTATTAAAGGGATGACTATAACAATTATATGTGGGAGAGGAGTGCATTATAAATAGTGAGCTAGTATTATTTTCTGACAATCATGTTTGTTTTTTCAATAACTGTAGTTTAGTATTTTGCAGTTTAATGTCTTCACCCAATAACTGTAATATGATATCTTTGCTTAATAACTATGATATAGTGTCTTTACCCAAAAACCTGATGCTTTTATATAATAATAATGGTAGTTATACTGTGTTTTATCTAACTATAAAAAAAATAATATTTATTATTAGAGCATATGAAAAAAATAGTATTCATTATGGGTGTATATAGAAAAAAAATATATAGAAATGCTTATAGATATAGTACTAAAAGGACAACTATAACAATTATGCATGAAGAAGAGACACATAATAAATAGTAAGCTAGTATCATTTTCTAACAATAATATTTGGCCTTTTTAATAACTATAATCTAGGTTTTTTGTATGATCTAGTATCTTCGCCCAATAATCATGATTTTGTGTCTTTATCCAATAACTATGGCTATGTATCTTTAACCAATAATTGTGGTCATATGTTTTCGCCTAATAATTGTGATCATGTGTCTTTGTCCAATAATTGTGGTCATGTATCTTCACCCAAAAACCCAGTACTTTTGCATAATAATAATGGTAGTTATATTGTGCTTTAACTAACTATAATAAAAAGTAATATTTATTATGTAAGTATATGAAAAAAATAGTATTTATTATGGGTACATATAGAAGAAAAAAATATAGAAATGCTTATTGATATAGTATTAAAGGAATGACTATGACAATTATATGCAAAGAAGAGATGCATAATAAATAGTGCGCTAGTATCATTTTCTAACAATAATATTTGGCTTTGTTAATAACTGTAATCTAGGTTTTTTGTCTGATCTAGTGTCTTTACCCAATAATCATGATTTGGTATCTTCGCCAATAAACTACTCCAGTATTGCCACCAAAAAAGTACAGATATGTGATTTTATTGTGGTGCAAACCAATCAGATTTCAAGATTAGATGTAATATAATATAATCAGGAAAATTTAAAACAAACATTCATTTTATTAAAAATTGCTTATAACTCAAAATCTGTATAGAAAACTACCTTTTATGCATTATCAAAAAAATTTTCTTGAATGATTTTACTATTAGAACACTAAAATTGTAATCTTAATATAGACTCCAACCCAATCTTAAACAAACTTAATAATTTTTTGATGCGATTAAGTGTTCATACTTTTTTGGTAGCAATACTGGGGAAGATTCACCCAATAACTATAGTCATATGTCTTTGCCTAATAATTGTGGTCATATGTCTTCGCCTAATAATTGTTATCATGTGTTTTTGTCTAATAATTGTGGTCATATGTCTTTACCCAAAAACTTGATGCTTTTGTATAATGATAATAGTAGTTATACTGTACTTTAACTAACTATAAAAAAAAATAATATTTATTGTGGGAGTATATGAAAAAAAAATAGTATTCATTATGAGTATATATAGAAGAAAAAAATATAGAAATGCTTATAGACATGGTGTTAAAAGGATGACTACAACAATTATGCAAGAGAAGGGGCAGTGTTGTAAATTTTAATTGTTCAAAGGCTTTTTTGGTACTGTCCAACGTCCAAGTATCCAAGTATCCACAAGTATCCAAAAAATGTCTAAGCTTTAATAATTAATAAATTTGTTTAAAAAATATATAATTATATATTTTTTTATATACTGAACATATTTTACTTAGAAATTAATATAGATTATCTTAATAAAATTTTGAGTTATTTTAATTTATTTAATTGTTTAAAATTGTCTAAAGAGTCCAAACTTACTGTCCACAACTGTCTCATAACAACACTAGGAAGGGGCGCATAATAAATAGTGAACCAGTATTATTTTCTAACTATAATATTTTGCCTTTGTTTAATAAATATAGTTTAGTGTCTTTGCCCAATAATCATAATTTAGTGTCTTCACCCAATAATGGTAGTTTGGTGTCTTCTAATAGTTGTGGTTTGGTGTCTTTATCCAATAACTATGGTCATGTGTCTTTACTCAAAAACCTGATGTTTTATATAATAATGGTAGTTATACTGTGCTTTTTTTTAATAACTATAAATTAAAAAAATATTATTTATTGTGGGTGCATATGAAAAAAATACATGTATAAAAATACTTTTGAACATGGTGTTGAAGGGACGACTATGACAATTATAGGTGGGGAAGGAGTATATAATAAATAGTAAGCCAGAATCATTTTTAACAATAATGTTTGTCTTTGTTTAATAATTGTGGTTTAGTATCTTCGCCCAATAACTGTGGTTTGGTATCTTCATCCAATAATTGTGATCTAGTATCTTCAAGCAATAGCTGTAATAGTAGTAAGTTGTTTAAAATATTGTTCATATTTTATTTTAGAATGTATGATAATCATTAAAATATCAAAGCTAATTCTAGCTCTTGTTGATATAACAAATAATTATCTAAATTCTGAATAGCATAAAATATTATAAGATGCAGCACGATACAACCTTTAGCAATATACTGATAAAATGGCGCAACAAATATTAAAAAAAAGGAAGCTTGTTAATTTTAAAGTTGGTAACTTCATAAGAGTAAATATTCTAAAGATTGATTGATTTAGTATTGATCATCCAACTTTACCTTGCAAGATTTTGAAAAAAATTGAAGAAGACTGATATCAATTGGGTTGTAAATTCAGAATTATTAATGTATATTACTCCTCAGGTAAGCTTGAACCACTTGAAACTACCACTTATATTGAACTTAATAACATACCATTGAACCAAATATCTATTTGTGAAGTAGTAAGACTCCAAAGTATAGAAATGGTGTCAGGTTCTATTTGTAATTGCAAGAGTATATATAATAATAACAAGTGCAAATGCAAAAAAGCAAACATGAATTGTACAAGCCATTGTCATAGTGGTCACTCTTGTTTAAATAAAAATTAATGCATATATACAGTTTATTATTATTATTTTTTTCATATAATAAAATGCAAATTAAATATTATAAAATTTTTAATAATAATTAAACATATAATTTTAATAGTGCGTTAATTTACAATCTACACACGTCAGATCTAATCTGCATGTGTTAGGTAACTGATCAACAGATGACATGCATCACCTGAAAATCAGCATCTGACATGTGTCAGATTAGATCTGACACAAGAATACATCTGAGACACAACAAATATATTTTTTCTAAGTACTTTTTTTTTCTTTTGTACTATAATGTATATTTAAAGTGGCATGATTGTATTTAATTATTTTTATTTTTTTTATATTTTTTAAGGATAGTGTCATGGTAAAGAAAAGTATGCAGTATATTTAATAAGAAGCATCGATCTTGAGCTTTAAACAATAGACAATGAATTGTGTTAGTAAAAAAAAAAAGAAAAAAAAAATATAGTTTCATTACTTAGCTTATATCAAAGGGTTCGAATTGATCAATTGTCACATGGTCACATACCCACATGACAATTGACCAGAATTGAGAGTAGTATATCGAACATTCAAAGAAATAATGCAATAATAGATGGATACATGATGTATAAATTAGTTAAATAGTGCGTAAATTAATAAGCGGTACATGAATAATGTCATAATAGAGTCATAGAAAATAGTGTGATTAGTAATAAACAATTAATAAGTTAAAATAGCGTGATCAATAATAATATAATTTAGTAATAGTTAAATTTGTATTTAAAAAGCAAAAAGTGAAATAAAGTTAATTAGTAATTTTTACTTGCAAATATAAATCGCTAAGAAAATAACTAAAATACTTATCCTAGTCAAAGCAGCAAGATGTCAAGGTAGTTGTCAGTTGGAGAAGTGCTTACTTTTAAGCTAGGTTGTTAGTAACTAAAGAGTTCTATTAACTCACAACAGTGATTGAGTATTTTGAAGCAGGTGAGTATTGTGTCACACCTATATTTTTGCTAATATCTTGTGATATACTAATCAGAATTGAATAAATTTAGTATTATTTGATTTATTTACTGAGATGAATCAAATAATACAAAAATTATTCGATTCTGATCAAGGCTTGAAACTAGAGTTATTATGCTTTGTTCTTTTTCTTCTTTAGAGCAGTTGCAGAAAGAGATCAGCAAAATACTAAATATAAAAAAAAATATGTATCTTAACAAAATATAAAATCAATATACATAGCATACCATAATATCTTTCAACTTAAAACACAACACTTATTAGATAGATTTTTGAAGTTTCAATTAATTATTAGATAAAAAATCAAATGTTATTTTATTTTGTATATAAATATATTTTTATTTTTTTTTATTTTTATTTTTATTTTTTTTTATTTTTGTTATGTATTGTTTTGTGCCAGTATAGCAAATACATGTTTGCATGGTAATTGTCATGATTAAAAATCATGACAATTACAAATATAAGAGGCAGTATCAAAGTTATTTTTATCATTTGCTAGATCAATCCTTTCTAACTAAGTACTCAATATTGCTATTTATTAAAGAACGAATTATCCACATATCAGGCTAGATATTGAAAATATTATTTCTGTCAATGCATGCAGCCTCTGCAATTTCTTGAATACATTGCTAATACTGTCATTGATTCATCTTACCAATTTTTAGTTCATTTTAAAAAACTGAAAAATTCATGTCATGAAGCACAACTTCTACAAGAACAAGAAGATGCATTTTACCATTGAGTCGCCAACCTGTAAAAATAAAAATATTACAATTAATAATATAAATTAAAAAAAAACAATACATAACAAAAATAAAAAAAAATAAAAATAAAAATAAAAAAAAATAAAAATATATTTATATACAAAATAAAATAACATTTGATTTTTTATCTAATAATTAATTGAAACTTCAAAAATCTATCTAATAAGTGTTGTGTTTTAAGTTGAAAGATATTATGGTATGCTATGTATATTGATTTTATATTTTGTTAAGATACATATTTTTTTTTATATTTAGTATTTTGCTGATCTCTTTCTGCAACTGCTCTAAAGAAGAAAAAGAACAAAGCATAATAACTCTAGTTTCAAGCCTTGATCAGAATCGAATAATTTTTGTATTATTTGATTCATCTCAGTAAATAAATCAAATAATACTAAATTTATTCAATTCTGATTAGTATATCACAAGATATTAGCAAAAATATAGGTGTGACACAATACTCACCTGCTTCAAAATACTCAATCACTGTTGTGAGTTAATAGAACTCTTTAGTTACTAACAACCTAGCTTAAAAGTAAGCACTTCTCCAACTGACAACTACCTTGACATCTTGCTGCTTTGACTAGGATAAGTATTTTAGTTATTTTCTTAGCGATTTATATTTGCAAGTAAAAATTACTAATTAACTTTATTTCACTTTTTGCTTTTTAAATACAAATTTAACTATTACTAAATTATATTATTATTGATCACGCTATTTTAACTTATTAATTGTTTATTACTAATCACACTATTTTCTATGACTCTATTATGACATTATTCATGTACCGCTTATTAATTTACGCACTATTTAACTAATTTATACATCATGTATCCATCTATTATTGCATTATTTCTTTGAATGTTCGATATACTACTCTCAATTCTGGTCAATTGTCATGTGGGTATGTGACCATGTGACAATTGATCAATTCGAACCCTTTGATATAAGCTAAGTAATGAAACTATATTTTTTTTTTCTTTTTTTTTTTACTAACACAATTCATTGTCTATTGTTTAAAGCTCAAGATCGATGCTTCTTATTAAATATACTGCATACTTTTCTTTACCATGACACTATCCTTAAAAAATATAAAAAAAATAAAAATAATTAAATACAATCATGCCACTTTAAATATACATTATAGTACAAAAGAAAAAAAAAGTACTTAGAAAAAATATATTTGTTGTGTCTCAGATGTATTCTTGTGTCAGATCTAATCTGACACATGTCAGATGCTGATTTTCAGGTGATGCATGTCATCTGTTGATCAGTTACCTAACACATGCAGATTAGATCTGACGTGTGTAGATTGTAAATTAACGCACTATTAAAATTATATGTTTAATTATTATTAAAAATTTTATAATATTTAATTTGCATTTTATTATATGAAAAAAATAATAATAATAAACTGTATATATGCATTAATTTTTATTTAAACAAGAGTGACCACTATGACAATGGCTTGTACAATTCATGTTTGCTTTTTTGCATTTGCACTTGTTATTATTATATATACTCTTGCAATTACAAATAGAACCTGACACCATTTCTATACTTTGGAGTCTTACTACTTCACAAATAGATATTTGGTTCAATGGTATGTTATTAAGTTCAATATAAGTGGTAGTTTCAAGTGGTTCAAGCTTACCTGAGGAGTAATATACATTAATAATTCTGAATTTACAACCCAATTGATATCAGTCTTCTTCAATTTTTTTCAAAATCTTGCAAGGTAAAGTTGGATGATCAATACTAAATCAATCAATCTTTAGAATATTTACTCTTATGAAGTTACCAACTTTAAAATTAACAAGCTTCCTTTTTTTTAATATTTGTTGCGCCATTTTATCAGTATATTGCTAAAGGTTGTATCGTGCTGCATCTTATAATATTTTATGCTATTCAGAATTTAGATAATTATTTGTTATATCAACAAGAGCTAGAATTAGCTTTGATATTTTAATGATTATCATACATTCTAAAATAAAATATGAACAATATTTTAAACAACTTACTACTATTACAGCTATTGCTTGAAGATACTAGATCACAATTATTGGATGAAGATACCAAACCACAGTTATTGGGCGAAGATACTAAACCACAATTATTAAACAAAGACAAACATTATTGTTAAAAATGATTCTGGCTTACTATTTATTATATACTCCTTCCCCACCTATAATTGTCATAGTCGTCCCTTCAACACCATGTTCAAAAGTATTTTTATACATGTATTTTTTTCATATGCACCCACAATAAATAATATTTTTTTAATTTATAGTTATTAAAAAAAAGCACAGTATAACTACCATTATTATATAAAACATCAGGTTTTTGAGTAAAGACACATGACCATAGTTATTGGATAAAGACACCAAACCACAACTATTAGAAGACACCAAACTACCATTATTGGGTGAAGACACTAAATTATGATTATTGGGCAAAGACACTAAACTATATTTATTAAACAAAGGCAAAATATTATAGTTAGAAAATAATACTGGTTCACTATTTATTATGCGCCCCTTCCTAGTGTTGTTATGAGACAGTTGTGGACAGTAAGTTTGGACTCTTTAGACAATTTTAAACAATTAAATAAATTAAAATAACTCAAAATTTTATTAAGATAATCTATATTAATTTCTAAGTAAAATATGTTCAGTATATAAAAAAATATATAATTATATATTTTTTAAACAAATTTATTAATTATTAAAGCTTAGACATTTTTTGGATACTTGTGGATACTTGGATACTTGGACGTTGGACAGTACCAAAAAAGCCTTTGAACAATTAAAATTTACAACACTGCCCCTTCTCTTGCATAATTGTTGTAGTCATCCTTTTAACACCATGTCTATAAGCATTTCTATATTTTTTTCTTCTATATATACTCATAATGAATACTATTTTTTTTTCATATACTCCCACAATAAATATTATTTTTTTTTATAGTTAGTTAAAGTACAGTATAACTACTATTATCATTATACAAAAGCATCAAGTTTTTGGGTAAAGACATATGACCACAATTATTAGACAAAAACACATGATAACAATTATTAGGCGAAGACATATGACCACAATTATTAGGCAAAGACATATGACTATAGTTATTGGGTGAATCTTCCCCAGTATTGCTACCAAAAAAGTATGAACACTTAATCGCATCAAAAAATTATTAAGTTTGTTTAAGATTGGGTTGGAGTCTATATTAAGATTACAATTTTAGTGTTCTAATAGTAAAATCATTCAAGAAAATTTTTTTGATAATGCATAAAAGGTAGTTTTCTATACAGATTTTGAGTTATAAGCAATTTTTAATAAAATGAATGTTTGTTTTAAATTTTCCTGATTATATTATATTACATCTAATCTTGAAATCTGATTGGTTTGCACCACAATAAAATCACATATCTGTACTTTTTTGGTGGCAATACTGGAGTAGTTTATTGGCGAAGATACCAAATCATGATTATTGGGTAAAGACACTAGATCAGACAAAAAACCTAGATTACAGTTATTAACAAAGCCAAATATTATTGTTAGAAAATGATACTAGCGCACTATTTATTATGCATCTCTTCTTTGCATATAATTGTCATAGTCATTCCTTTAATACTATATCAATAAGCATTTCTATATTTTTTTCTTCTATATGTACCCATAATAAATACTATTTTTTTCATATACTTACATAATAAATATTACTTTTTATTATAGTTAGTTAAAGCACAATATAACTACCATTATTATTATGCAAAAGTACTGGGTTTTTGGGTGAAGATACATGACCACAATTATTGGACAAAGACACATGATCACAATTATTAGGCGAAAACATATGACCACAATTATTGGTTAAAGATACATAGCCATAGTTATTGGATAAAGACACAAAATCATGATTATTGGGCGAAGATACTAGATCATACAAAAAACCTAGATTATAGTTATTAAAAAGGCCAAATATTATTGTTAGAAAATGATACTAGCTTACTATTTATTATGTGTCTCTTCTTCATGCATAATTGTTATAGTTGTCCTTTTAGTACTATATCTATAAGCATTTCTATATATTTTTTTTCTATATACACCCATAATGAATACTATTTTTTTCATATGCTCTAATAATAAATATTATTTTTTTTATAGTTAGATAAAACACAGTATAACTACCATTATTATTATATAAAAGCATCAGGTTTTTGGGTAAAGACACTATATCATAGTTATTAAGCAAAGATATCATATTACAGTTATTGGGTGAAGACATTAAACTGCAAAATACTAAACTACAGTTATTGAAAAAACAAACATGATTGTCAGAAAATAATACTAGCTCACTATTTATAATGCACTCCTCTCCCACATATAATTGTTATAGTCATCCCTTTAATACCATATCTATAAGCATTTCTATATATTTTTCTTCTATATGCACTCATAATAAATACTATTTTTTTTCATATACAGCTACAATAAAATTTTTTTTATCAGTTATTAGAAGAAAGTACAGTATAATTACTATTATTATTGTATAAAAGCACCAGATTTTTGAGAAAAAACACATAACTACAATTATTGGGAGAAGACACATGACTATAGTTATTTTGAAAATACCAAATTATGATTATTGTGTGAAGACACTAAACCACAGTTATTAGGTAAAGATACTATTCTACAGTTATTGAAAAAGGCCAAACATTATTGTTAGAAAATGATACTGGCTCACTATTTATTATATGCCCCTTCTCTGTGCATAATTGTTGTAGTTGTCTTTTTAGTACCATGTCTATAAGCATTTCTATATTTTTTTCTTCAATATGCATCTATAATAAATATTATTTTTTTTATATGCTTCTACAATGAATATTATTTATTTTAAGGGTGTGGCGACTTAGTAAAGTGGTGAAGTTGTCACACCCCCAAGCGGTTGAGTACAAGTTCAATTCTTACTGGAGACAAAAATTGAATTTCGAAAAATGGATTCGGCAAGTATCATCGTGGCCGGGAAAACTCAAGACTTTGTAACTGTGGTCATACCAATTTATCAGAACTAGAAGATCTTGGGGCCTTTGTGTGATGTATGAGTTATACAAATGATCTTTGGATCGCAGAAAGCCACAGGGCCGATACAGTGGTGCAGCACTCACTTGGCAAGTCTCAAATAGAGAAGTAACACAAATCTTCAATAGTACTATGTAAAGGATCATCATCGGAAGAACCGGTAAAACTGAACGAGACCGAAGTGTTTGTCAAGGTACTTTACCAACCAGGCTGCCAGATGAGGAACCGGAGAAAAAAGGACCCAACTGTGGGGACCAGAGGCAGGTTACAGCCCTTCCAGGCCATCTGAATTGGTAGTTTGGGATAATTAGAAATACCGTAGACGGTCTGTAACATGTGTACCGGGGTTTGCAGTAAACTCTATAAGGGCAGAAGTATATTGTGTAGTGGTAACCAGGCCATAGTACCCAATATAGAAACTGGGGTGCAAGTGGCGAGCCTTGGCCCGTGTGTATCAATCGAAGACTAGGTTAGCTAGATTGTGGGTACAGAAGGCTCTAGCAGGTTTACCTCTAAGAATAAAGGGCTCTTGGAGGCAAGAAGCCTGCCTTAAAGTCCTAAGTCGGTATCCGAAACTAAGGGTTTCCGAATTAGATTCTTACTTGGTTATTAGGTATAATCACATAGGTCCAGAGGGTTTAAATAGATAACCCCTAGTCAGGTTATAGATATGACATCTAGTATAGAACTTAGTAATAAGCGAACTACTTAAATAGGCAACTAAAAGTTGCACATGTGACTAGTTGTACTCTCCAAATATGTATACAGGATGTGAAAATCATATACTGTAAAATTATAACTATAATCGAATAAAGGTATATGACCAAGAGGTCACCTTAATATCAAAAAAAAAAAATATTATTTATTTTTATTGTTAGATAAAGTACAGTATAACTATCATTATTATTATATAAAAGCACTAGATTTTGAAGTGAAGATACTATATCACAGTTATTAAATAAAGATACTATATTACAGTTATTGGGTGAAGATATTAGACCACAAGATACTAGACCACAGTTATTGAAAAGAACAAATATTATTGTTAAAAAATAATATTGGCTCACTATTTATTATATGCCCATTCCCTACACATAATTGTCATAGTTGTTTCTTTAATACTTGTCTATAAGAATTTCTATATTTTTTTTTCATATACACCTACAATAAATTTTTTTCATAGTTATTAGAATAAAGCATAGTATAACTACTATTATTATTATGCAAAAGCACTGGGTTTTTGGGTAAAGACACATAATTATACTTATTAGACAAAGACAAATAATTACAGTTATTGAGTAAAGATATGATATCATGATTATTAGACAAAGACATTAAACCACAGTTATTAGGTAAAGATGCTATTTTACAGTTATTAAAAAGGCCAAACATTATTGTTAGAAAATGATACTAGCTTGCTATTTATTATATGCCTATTCTCTATATATAATTGTTATAGTTATCTCTTTAATACCATGTCCATGAGCATTTCTATATATATTTTTTTTATATGCACCCACAATGAATACTTTTTTTTAGCATAGTTACTAGAAGAAAGTACAATATAACTACTATCATTATCATGTAATAGCATCAGGCTTCTTGGCAAAGATACAAAACTTCTAAGAGAAAATACAAGCTTGTGAGTAAAGACACAGAATAACCAATATTATTATTAGATGATGGAACTGAACAAACAGTACTATCAGATAATTGTTTTGAATTATTAATATTATTAAACAAAAAATCTACAATATATAAATAATATAAAAAAAATGAAAATTTGTAATAAATAAAATGCTCTATTAAATACTAGTTATACTATTATTCAGGTTTGTTTTGTAATTAGCATCAAAAATCTCGATTGTATCTGGTATTTCTTCTTTATCAAAAATATTATTTGTATAAAGTTAATTTATCAGAGTACAATCACCACAGGGCTTGTCTCTATAAACCAATTTATAGGAGGTTTTCTTGTAGAATCTGCACTATGAATTGTTTATTGCAACTACGATAAACCCCAAACCAAAGAACTAGTCACTACTACCAGTTGTTTTATGCTATTTTCTAGCTTCTGTTCTAGATACCATTTGCATACTCTACTAAACCCTGGAACTGAGGATATCTAGGATGTCTATTTATAATTTTTACTGATAGCTATAATGCAATTAGTTCCTTGATGACTTGTGCTATGAATTCCTTGCTATTATCCTATTGTAATATATTGAAGATAATCCAATCATATGAAAAAGATTAAACAGGTAGGAGGCAACTTCAATTGGTATTTTGGACATAAGGGCCTTAACCCATGAGAATATACTAAAGTGGCCTCTTATATGATACACATATTTGAACTCTCTATTGGAAATATAAGATAAATAAATAAGATCTATTTGTACAATAAAATATAATTAGTATATAATTTAATTTTAAACACAAACAAAAAATATTAATCCTAAAACTCTTTTTATAAATCCTTTACACAAACTTAAATAAAAATTTGAGCATCATAAAATTGCTTATATCTCAATAATTTATTAAAAAAATATACTTTTGTTGCTTAAAAATTATATATTTTTAAGTTTCAAGATTCTAGCTTGAAAACTCATAACAAAAACATAAAAAAACTAGTTTTGGTTTTCCAAACCAAACTTTTATTTATTTCTCAAAAACTGCTTTTACAACTCTTTTGGGTTCTTAAGAAAAGTTGTAAAGCATATCTGTCTGGTTAAAATAAGCTCTAAACAAAGGTTTTTGACCTAATATTGACTGAGTTATGACAAAAATACTTTTTGCTACTTTTACAAACTCTTTGCAAAAATTTCTTACTTTTACCCCACTTTTTCCCTTCAATTCATTTTCATATAACCTCAAATCACTTCCAAAATCAGATTTAATTAATTTTTCTTTGTTTAAATTAATTTTTCCTTAAACAGTATTAATTTTTCTACAAAAAATTATTGGT
This sequence comes from Racocetra persica, assembly GCA_910592285.1. Taxonomy (NCBI): domain Eukaryota; kingdom Fungi; phylum Glomeromycota; class Glomeromycetes; order Diversisporales; family Gigasporaceae; genus Racocetra; species Racocetra persica. Next base: position 4,118 of record CAJVQC010000010.1, on the reverse strand, counting down.
TCCTTTTATTTTACACAAATTCTAAACTATTACACAACACTTTACACAACATATAACTAATTTTTGTACCACACTAGTTACACCAGCCACAAGCCACACTAGCCACACTTGTGTTACCTTAGACTATCTAGGTTACACAAGGTTATACAAGCTGCAGCAGCCGCAGTAATAGCTCCAGAAATAACATATTATCTTTGCTTAATACAAATTTAACAACTTTGCTAAATAACTTAAAATTCTATTATATTTTCTATCCAACTATACTGCATACTATGAAACACAATGTTTACTCCTGTAGCTCAAACTCCAGACACTTTAAATCTTAACTACTTTTATACCCACTATGCCAGATCTTTCAGTATAGCAATTTATGAAGAAAAATCTAACACAATTAATGCTATTACTACCGAATTTCAACCTGTCATTTATTTTATTTTTTACCTGTTTTACCAACCACCCAAATAGTCATATGTTTATGTGGCAGTTTTCATACAAACTTTGAGTCTGAGACAAATCAAACTTACAATATTCAAGTAACCGCTAGTCCTACAACATCTAATAGACAAACTAAGAAGCTTAACTCTATGTTACAATCATCAACTCAAACAGTTCCAGCCTCTTCAACTTCCATTCCTGAACAACATACATGCTCTAAATGCTTAAGTACAATAACTTGCAAGAAAATTAATAATATTTACCACTTTACAAATATGCTATATTCCAAAACAATGATATATATCATATTGATTGCCTCTAACAACTTCAAGAACAAGGACAGAATATACCGCCAATTACAACTACCAACCCTCTTGATACGTTACTTCCACTCACATCAACTTCTAACAATACACACTCAATAGAAATAGAAATGGATGAACCAGTAACCCCTCCACCCTCTTCTTCAACAAAACAATCTAACTCTGAGCAAACAACATCAAATGATAAACAATCAAACAATCAAAACCAAACCAATACCAAGTCTAAATCTAATTTAGCTTTTAACTGGCTTGCAAACTACCTAATTACAGAAATAATAGAATCTAACAAGAGACTTCAAACAATACTCTTCCATCAACTACTATCTTTTCTTAAAAAATTTCTATATAATTTCTATCCTGGCAAAGAAATTAAACCAGCAAGAATAAACCAACAAGGCCATATAATTAGACCTGCTATGAAAGCAAACTTTAATATCTTATTCACACAATGGTTATGGATAAACCCAAATTCCTTACAGACCTTATTTATCAAGACAACCCCGAAATAACTTCTAAGACCCCAATTCTATTCTCATTTTTAGAATTATCTTTTAAAAACCTTATTTTTAAATTTACTACTATACTTTTTACTAAACTTAATTATAAAGAAATATTTGCGTCAGCAATATCTATTCCATGATACAAACCTGAAAACAGACTACAAGCATGTCTTAATCTAGCATGTTTATATCTTTATCTATCAAACAACTATTAAACTATTAACTATAACAAATTTGCTAAAAACTTCAACTTTAGACCAAAATACTTTAAAGTACTTCCAAAATTGAATCAACCGATAAAGACAAACCAATCTTCTTATTCAAAACAAATTAAAAATTTAATATCACTATATTTTTTAATCTTCCTAAAACTACTTTTCTCAAAAAATTTAATATTCTCTTACTTAATAATTCCTTTACAAACCTGAACAAGTAGTTTGAATTAGCATTCAAAACATATTGTCATCAATTTTTTACAACACCTGACAAAGACAAAGTAAACAAACATATCAAATCTCAGATTCATAAAGAACTTGTATTCAACCTCTTAAAATTCCTTTCTGAAAAATTTGAATTTAATAAACCTGTGACTACATATAAATAAAACTCTTCTCATCCAAATTTACTAATTTCCACACTCTTACTTATACTGACAAAAACTGTACTTTCAAAAAAAAAGAAAAAAACTACTCATATGACAAAGAAATATTATACAAGGCAACTCTAGAAAAATTATATAAAATATATTCAAAACAATCTAAAGAAGACAAATCAACTCTAAAAATACCTCCTCTCGACACTTTGATCTTTTTTATAGATAGTAAATATGAAGCAACATTTACCAAAATTATCTCTACTAAGATCATAGATCAACTAGCAACAGACACAGAAGAACAAATCTGCAAGATCAATACAACCAAAACCAACTCTAGTAGAAGAGGTTTTCTTTTCTACCAATATTTAGCTAACTATTACTATATTGCTGCTCAAAATCATAACATTTTAAATAAAACTAAAACTGAGGCTATAGAATTTCTTACCAAATCTCCAATTGAAATAAACTATCTAACCAGAGTCATTATATACTATGACCTTATCAAAGATCAAAAACATCTATTAATCAAATTATCAAACATTATAATTTAAACTCTAAACCTGAAGCTAAGAAATTCCTTTCAGAGAAATTCAAAATCAACTTTCAACTAGTTGAACTCAAGGACTCACTTTTTCTCAAACAATCTTCTCTTTTTCAATAAATGTATTTTTTACAATTAACATAGATGCAGCCACCGCTTTACTAAAAGAAACACCCATAGTATTTAGTAAAGAAAATGATGTAAGTAGGTGAGTAGTAAAGCCTATTTACCTGAAGGCTTGGAATAATGATGGTCAGACCCAATATATAGGGCAGGCTACAAGTTCTTTGGAAACTGTGAGAACCAGGTATATGGTGAGTGACTATGTAAAAGATACTAACTTGACAAGTTTGCGACCAATATCTTTAGAACCCTGCAACTTGTCTACATGCTACAACAAATTTTTACAATTTTATAAACTACCAATAATAGCAACCAAGACTACAATTGCATCATTTATCCAACATCTGCAACAAAATATATCAACAAACTTTAAACCTGACTTAATATTTTATATATACAACTCACATCATAAAACACATATATATTTACCCAATGAATCAAATATACTTCAAAACCATACTCAACTAACTACAAAGACAATCAAGAAATTTTTACAAACCTCACTTAAATCATATACTACTACATATTCTGCTTCTCTAACTCATCTGTTTAATACACCAAACATTGAAAATAATTTATTTCTAGACAATAAAACAGAACCAACCTATCTATCTACTTAAAATACTATTTACCATCACTATAATAACCAAACTATATCTACAGAAAACTTACAAAACCCAACTCCTCTTTACATCTAAACATTGCCACTCACAACGTACAAGGATACAATATGCCAGAGAAATGACTTCTATAGAAAACCTACTGCCTAAACCACAACTTACATATAGTTAGTCTTACTGAAACAAAATCTTTAATAACATGAATACAAAATTCTTTAATACAGATCACTACTCCTACTACTGGTTAAACTTACCAGACACCAAAGAAGGCACATGTATTATGATTCAAAAACAACTTCAATCTTATATCCACAATATTCTTAACCGCCTAGGAGGCGCAATTGCAATAGATCAATTTTTTAAGAATGATCACAAATTCAGAATTATCTTTGTTTATCTCTCCTCAACCAATACAACAAATCATAGACTAACACAAAACAAAGTAATAACATAGATGCAACAAGCTATAACACTAAATCTACATTCAATAATTCTTGGTGACTTTAATGCAAACACTAATACAACCGTATCATCAGCTACTAAATTTTAATTACTCAACTACCTACATAGCACTAATATGTATAACTTAGCTGATCATACAAACAACTTACAGTATACCAAACTAGAATCGATTACATATAGGCTAGTGATACACTAATACCACAAATTTGAAATAAACAATTCATCATCTTCTACAAACAGTGATCATCAAATTCTAATTTTGACCTGGTTATTCCTATTTGCACTTTCTAGGATTAACCAAAAATTCAATTATAAAAGAAGAGTATTCAACTACAAATCAATATCTAAAGAAAATTGGGAATCCTTTACAAATCAAATCAATTCAAATATGAATATACACCAAGTCCCTACCAATACTAATACAACAGAATCTCTTGAAAAAATATAGCATAAGATACAAACTTGCATTATTAATGCAGCATACCAACATATTCCCAACAGGAAAATTATAACAAAAAA
>CAJVQC010000009.1:0-25494 GCA_910592285.1 Racocetra persica | reverse complement strand
AGAATAGTATATATCTTGAAACTTTCTATATCGTTTTTCCGTAGTTCGGTTTTTTGTTGTGTTGTCCAGAGGATCGTCGGAAAGAGTTTGGAAAATGCATTTTTTCTTCAATTATTATTTTCCCAAATATTTTAAATATCTATATATTTTAACTTAATTTCTGGATCATCAAGGTTATTTTTAAAAGTTCAAAATATCTTGTTAACTTTGTATGTTGTACTTTTTTAATATTGATAGTATATCTTAACCTTTTTTAAAATAAATATTTTGTTGATCTTCCAAATAAATAGGTAACCTTTCAATATTATAGAATTTTTTTTGTAAACCAAAATTAAATAATCTCTATATTTCTTCTGGAGCAGAAACATTTCTTGTATTTACAAATTTTTTAATTTTATTTTCTTCATTTTTTAATAAAATTAAGACCTTACCTTCCCCTTTGTATATATATTTGTAAAGATTTTTAACTAATTTAATATTTGAATATTTCTCTACATTGATATAATAATTATATTTTAACTTAAATATATATTATAAGAAATAATTCATCTATTGTCAATATCAATTGATACTTCTTTTTTCTTAATTATTCTTTTATTATTTTTTCTTTTATAAGTAGAGTATCAATTTTTATTTGTTGTACTTGTATCTTTTTTTTTTCACTTAGACCAATCACATCAGTATCTTTTATTTAATAAAGATCAAATCTGTAAAAATATCATTAATATTAAAATAGAGATCTGATATTCTGCGGTTGCCTCTCATAATCTAGTTGATTATCTATACATACCTACAAGTGACCTGGCCGCACTGGTGAGATATGATTAATTAAGATAATATCCTAATCGGGGGCTCATTCTACCACTACTCTACAATAGAATATCGCTAATCTAATAATATTTTCTCATAAAAAGTAAAAGAAAAAGAAAAAATTTTTATAAAAAAAACACAGAGGTATAGAAGAGTACATAAAAAAACAAATAAAAGAAATAAAAAGAGAAAAGAGATTATGAGAAAAACATAGGATTTTTCATCTACACCGGATGGTTACAATTATAAGTTTATATTGAGCTCTTTAAAAATTATATACTACTATCTAAACTATTCTCTACACTAAATTATATACATAGTATGTTCAAACTTAAAATCTAAAAAAACAAAAAAAAAGAGAAAGCTTTTTTGATGTGGTACTATAGAGAGGTTAGAAATTTACACCATTAAACTTGAAGTATCGTTTGTCTGGGTTGCTATATTTGAGATACATAATCTTGTTATCTATATTCTATGCATCCACATGTTTGTTGTAACAGGTAATAAATGTAAGCAATATTGCCCAATTTGGTAAGTAAACAATACATCAATCTTTTGAAGAGGGTAGACTAAATCACCCACTTTTTTACAAAATTTTCTCTGAAAAAAAAGTAGAGGCCCAATGAGAATATGTGAGGTTCTTCTGTAAGTTTACAGTTATATAGTTGATTCTTCAAGACAATACTATCTCAGCAAGGGCTGGTCTACTCTTGCTTTTAGAATAAACCTTTTAGTTTGAATACCAAATATTCCAAAGAGTTTATTCCAAGAGAATCACAAAACTTGATGCAAAAAAACTACTCAAGTTATGTCTGCTTCTCGGTATTTCACATCTTTCAAGCTTTGTTAATAGCAACCTATTCAGAGATAAGTTCAGTTTCCAGAATACCTTTCTGGTTTGGATGCCAAATATCTTGAGAAGTCCACCAGAAATACAAAAGCTTGACCTCAAGAAAAACTGCCCAAGTTATGTCTGCTTCTCAGTGTTTTATATCTACAGGCTTTGTTAACTGCTTACTTAAAGACAGAACCGAAACAGTATTTATCTATAGCATTTTTTTGTAGTTTAGTTTTTTTTGCATTGTTCAGAGAATTGTCAGAAAGAGTTAATAATACTAAAATTGTATTGCACTTGTATCAACAAAATCTCTTGAAAAATATTTACTATATTTTTTATCAACTATATATGAAGATTTTGGATTCACACTTCTATAGAGTCTATAAATTATATTTATGATTACTGTTCTATATAATTTTGGTTGTATATCTTTATCAGATATCTCTGCAGATACTATTTGATTAAAATCTTTAGGAGTTTGTAGTTTATTCTTATCTGCTAATATTATTAATATATATGCATATGGCAACCCTCTTTTTTAATAAGTTTAATCAATTTGCCAACAATTATTTTACCGAATACTCATTTAGCTGATATTATATAAAGTTAGAATTAAGTATTTAATTAGTTGCATATATATATTTTACTAAATTTTATCTAGTGTAATGTTAGCTAAATGAGCAGTCAGTAAAGTAATTGTTAGTGAAATAATACAGACCTCTTTTTTGAAACTCAATTACTTGAACATAATTAATAACTTCTTCAAGTACTCCTCTTACAAATAAATTATATATTATTGCTTCTAATTTTAATTTGAAAACCCTTGCAACTAAATCTGGTCTATCAGGAGCTTGTCGATCATATAAAAGTTCTTGTGTAATTTCAGGCTATTTTAAATTACATGTAACTATAATAAATAAATTAATTTTTCAAATTCTCTTATAATTGATATTGCATTCTAATATAATTGTTAAAAATATCTGGTAGACTCTGTAAAACTTGATAACAATATTATTTGTTTGCCAACTTGATTTATATTGCCATCTTCAATATAAATCATATTATTTAATCTATAATATATTTCAGTTCTAATTTGGGCTGATTATTTTATTGCCAAATTAAATTATTTGTTTTCTATTTATATATTGATCTACTATATATGCTAAAATAATTTTTCAGCAAGATATAATGTACTTTTTGTTCTATTTAAGTCCCTATACATAAATCTATTTGCTGCAAACTTCTTAATAGATATAGTTTTTCTTTTTTCCTATTGTTTTTCTTGTTGAACTTTTGATAGTCTTTCTGAATCTTTACTATTATCACTATCATTATCATCATCATTATTACTATAATTACTATTGTGATCAAAATTAAATTGTTCTTCAAAACCAATTGATAATTCTCTTTAAAAACAAATTAGTAATTCAACTTTCTTTTTTTTATATTCTTTATATACTTTATATTCAGGTTCAGCAATTTTTTCCTTTTCTTTTTGATATGCCATCATTATAAGCAATTGCTTTTTCTTTTTCTTTAATATCTTCAATTTTAACTTCATCTTTATCTTCATTATCTTCTTTTTCTGATTCAATATAAGTTTTACTTATTTTATATGCTTTTTTTTCTTTTCTTTTTTCTTTTTTTGTTTTTTTTTAATTAGTTTCTTTACAACTTTACTAGATTCACCAATATCACCAGTATTACTAACACTCATACTTGTAGAAGATTTAAGAGATACATCTTCTATTGTTTGGGTTAAACCTGTTTCTTGTCTTTTAAATAAAAATTCAAATATAACAGATATTATTGTTTGGGGTTCTTCTTCTGTTTCTTCTATTTCTATTTCAATGTTATCAGAGATTATTTCTTCTTGTTCTTGTTGAATTACTTCATTTTGTTGCAAAAGATTTAATTTTTCATTATTAAATTTTTTTTGTAATTCATTAATATCAGGATGTTTTAAATTTTCTTGATAATATTTGATAAGTTGTTTATTTATATATTTTTTATACAAATTATTATCAATATCAAATTGTTCAATAACCTGTTCTTCTTTTGCAACTTCTGCAGATCTTGCAGTTACTGTAATTTCTGCAATATCTTTAATAGTTTCTTCAACAATTTCTTCAACGTCTATTTCTTTTTTATCAACAATATTTGCTCTTAATATTCTTTTGTGCTAACTATATTCTCTATATAGGAATAACAAAAAATATTGTAAAGGATTATATGCACTATGCATTTTTAATATTCTTATAAATCTATTATCATTTCTTTTAATAAGAATATCTCTGTTTGATGGTGTTAGATCAAAACTATATAATACAGCTATTTCTGAGCATGCTAGTGCATTATAGTTTTTTATATTCTTGCTATAAGTATTATGAATTACTATATTTAATATATTATAATTTTGTTCTATTTTTCTATCTTTTGCAAATACAAATATTTGAACAAAAAGATTTTTATAAAATAGATCCCACTAGAATTCTCTAACATATCAGAACTCAATAATGACTCTATTATTTTATTTCTTTTTTCAACTTGTTTATCAAAGTTCATTCTATCATAAAAATATATTTGAGCAATTTTTGGTTCAGGTTCTTTTCTTTTAATAATTTTAGATATAAAAAAACCATGTTGATAAAAATATTGTCCTTGAATTTTATATATATAAACTTCTTTTTAGTATTAGTATATTTTGGATCTAAGTTTGTATAAATTGATATAAAGGCAAATACTTAATTATAAGCTCTTATTTTGTTAATATAAGGTTCTTTAGTAATTGGATCTTAGAGCTAATTAGATTTTTTCTTGCAAATAGCAAAATCCTTTAGTTTTTTTTTTCTATTTTAAAGCTAAACATTTATCACAAATAATATTTATTGTTTCTATTCTATATTTTTCATCTTTTATATCCTTCTTTTCTATCTCCTCCAAATATTTATCTAAACTACAATGTCTTTTTTTATAAAATTGTTAAGTTTCTTCTTGTTTCTTCTCTTTATATCTTTTTTTTGACCTTTTCTATTTTTTCTTCTTTTTTCTGTTTTTTGAGCTTGTCATTTTAGCTCTGTGTCTTTGTTGCCTTAATTTAATAGCTTTTTTGCCTTTCTTTTTTTTGTTCTTGTTCTTGTCAAAATTGGTAAATTTGCTTCTGTTTAGAACTTAATTATTTTGAACATCCTGTAGAAGATTTCTCTATTTGTTTTTTAGCTTTTGGCATGTTTTATCTCATTAAAAAAACATTTAAGATAATAGAATTAATTATTTATATAATTATATTAATTTTTTTTTGGTATTAAGATGAGGCCTTGTTCATATCTTTATTAATTAATGATCTAGATAAGATTAGCAAAATTACTATATTGAAACAATAAAAATTTTGGGAATAAGTACAATATAAATATTTATTATATGCTGAAATCTGGTACCACTCCAATGAAAAGTAATTTTTTATTAAGTTAACAACTCAAGTCAATTAATTGAAAATTGTAGAGCTCATTGAGATGCATCTAATAGTGGTTAGATTATTCAAATCAGTTTAGTATATGCTGAGATATTGCTAAAAAATAATTGGCTAACTATATAAAATTTTACATAAAAAAACTAAACTAATTTGAATGCTCTAATCACTATTAGATGAATCTCAGTGAGCTCTACAACTTTCAATTAATTAATTTGAGTTGTTAACTTAATAAAAAATTACTTTTTATTGGAGTGGTACCAGATTTCAGCATATAGTTAATATTATAGAAATTTTGCCCCAAATCCTAATATAGAAATTGTGCTAATCTTATCTAGATCAGCAATTAATAGTTTTTAATATAGTAACTACAAAAAGTTGCTAACCTTTAAATATATAAAATATAAAAAGTAAAAACTACATGTAAGAATAAAAGCTCAGACTACTTTATCTGCAATCTAAACTTATTAGAGTGGTCAAAGACTCATCTAGATTAGGATAGATAAAATGTAATTCAGAGATATCCTATAATTGATCCATAGTGTATTAAAAACTTTAAGTTTGCAAATAGCCTGTCCTAGTGGTGAGCAGGAATTATTGATATATAGTTGGTTTGGTTGATTGCATTGATATGAATAAGTATAAGCTTTGCAGATTTGCTTGAGGTTTTGTTATTAGCTTTTTGTAGCTGAGATTAGTTATAAGGTAAAGTAATTTTATGTTGCTTTTTCTAGTTTAAAAAATTGCAACAATATGATTTCTATAATTGTTCATAAATAAGTTTATTTATTTAAAGTAAATTTTGATAATAATTTGAGATGCCAGTTTATATAAGATGTCAAAATTTGAATAGTTTGAACTAACAATATAGAAATTAGATCTTTAAGTATAATATTTAGAAAAGGTTTATGAGGTCTTAATTGTATATTGTTCCTGATAGAGTAAAAAAAACCCAATTTATATACTGTTTCTGATATGGTTCTAAAAAAGAGCCTCTGAAATACTATAAAAAAGATTAGGATTTGGGTTTATTTGTAAAACACTATTAGAAACAGTACTCAAATAATTTTTTTAACTTTATCAAAATTGGTATTGCTGATCTATTAGGGATAGTATTTTTGCTATTAAGATATCTTTGACAAAAATTTTGTTACCATTATTTGAATATATTTTGAACTTTTAATTTTTATTTTATTAATCTGTAGAATCAAAATATTTAATTTTGTTAAGTAGTTGCCAAAATATCTTTGCTCAAAATCTTGAATAAGTTTAAAAATGCATTTAAAACTTAAAGATATCTTAGCAACTACACAATCAAAATTTAACAATTTTTTATTTTGATTCTACATATCTGTAGAGTCAAATAAAAAAAACTTGTTGAATTATATTAGTGGATTGCTATTTTTCGCTCAAAGTTTTAAAAAAGTTCAAAAAATCTATCGAGATAGTTGTAATAACAAAATTTTTGTAAAAATTTGAGCAAAGATTCTTAGCAACCACAATCAAGGTCAATGAATTTTTTATTTATTTTAATATATCAGTAAAATAAAAATTAAAAAAATGATTTATTTAATTTAGTTGGGTCTTTGCTGAGATATCTTTACTCAAAGCATTAAAAAAACTAAATTATGGGGTGCTTATTAAAAAATGTGATATACTATGTTGACATCTTTAATACTACTAATACAGAAAGAGGTAAGAATCATATTAAGTACTGGTGATGATTAGAGTTTTGCACATACCCATGCCAAGCACATTAGGCACTATGCTAGACACTAATACCAGTGGAATGTCTGTACTATAGGCACTTAGTACCATGCCTAAGAAAGTGCCAGGCATTTAATGTTATGTCTAAGAAAGTGCCTAGTACTTAGTGCTATATCTGAAAAAGTATTATATCTAAACAGGAGCCAAGTACTAAAATGCTATACCTATGATAATACCTAGCACTTTTAGAATTACCTATGATATACCTGTGCTATAGGCACTTAGTGTCTAAAAAAATATTAAGCACTTAGTGCTATGCCAAAGAAAGTGCCCTGCATTTAGTTTTTGTGTTTAAAAAAGTGCTATGTCTAAAAAGATACCAAGCACTAAAGTTCTATACCTATAATATGTCTGGCTCTTTTAGGTTTAGCTATATGTCTTCATATATACAATTGGATAATATTGCTTCCAAGAAATTTTAAAAACTTAGTTTTATAAATAACTAAAAACTTTACTTAGTTATTATCAGACCACATAAAATAATTTTTATTTTGTATTATCTACTAATTTAAATTTTACAGCAATTGTATTTTAGTCAAGATAAAATATATGTAAGAAAATTAAAAAGATTTTAATCATATAAAGATTTATAAACTATATATATAATTAAATAAGAGCTATTTGAATTAAATTAATATTACACAATATCTTCTAATTGGAAGTATTTTTTTAATCGAATTTTACTATACAAATATACTTCCAATCTAACTAATATTTGATTAAGTATTTTTTCTGTGAGATTATATTTCTTATATAAATTATTATATTATTAAATTGAGCCACAACAATAAGTTGTTTAAGTTTTTAATCAATTTTAATTTTGAATTTATCTTTAATAGAAACTAGACATCTCAATTATTTACTTTACTTAGACCAGACCAATTTAATTCTTTGCTTAACATAATTCTCTTTATTTTTTAAAAATTTATATAAAATAATACATAGTCATTAACTAATCAAATTATGGTATTAGCTTCTTATATTTTTTAAATTTTTATAGCCAATAGAATTGCTAGTTTTTTTTTTTAATTTGTGTTTTTTATACTCTTTCCCACTCTTATAAACTATTTTATATTATACTAAATGAAAAATTAATTTGAAGCAGCCTTATTTGTATATAATATTTATAGCCAAAGAATGATACTACAACAGAAATAGTTATAGAATCTCAGAGCTTGAGATAGAAGTATACAAAAATATAACAAAACATGTATTAAAATTGGCTTTTGAATACTCTGGTATAAATAAAAAAAGTAGTATAGTAATATATAAATAATAGACTTGAAAGTAAGACTATTCAACATCATAAATTTGGTAAAATAGATAAGATGAAGTGCATATTAAAGAAATATATATATATACAAAGTCTAATTTAATAAATATAAAAGAGATATCATATTCAAGTATCTGTTTAGTTTTTCTATTAACAGTAACTTTAACATGAACCACATTGTTTAGCTATCTAATTACTATTAACCAAACAATTTCTAAATATAATAAATTCTAATTTTTGCTCTAAGCTTATATAAAAAGCTACACAGTGAAACCTTCATAAGTGTATTCTCAATAAATATATACTCTTGCTAAATGCACAGTTAAATTCTAGTTCAAATATATATATAACTTCTATAAATGACTTTTCTTATTATTCTTTAAGTACACATCATTAAAGTTCAGTCCCAAGAGTATACACTTATAGAGATTTTACTATAATAACAAATAAAGTCTATCAAATCTATTACAAGTTAATTTCTTATGACAAAACAAAGTTCATGATCGAATTAAATAAAAGATTATCCCAAGTAAAATACCAAGTTAAATACTAAATAAAAGATCTGTTAGACAAATTATAAAGTTAAATTCTAAATAAATAGTTGAGCTAGATATTAATTAAGGCAAGTAGTCAAGTATTAAATAAGAAAAGATTGGGTTAAATGCTAAATAAAAATAATTGATCAAAATAAGCAATTGAGTTAGATATATTTAATCAAAATAAATAATCAAATTTGGTATTAAATAAAAGAAATATTGGAGAGTAATTGAGTTAAATATTAAATATGCAACCATGTTAGATAAGTAATTAAATATTAAATAAATAATTTTTTTTGTGCTCTTATAGGTAATCAGTTTGAGTAAATATATTAAATAAGCAATTGTGTTAAATAAGTAATCAAATTAAATATAAAATAAATGACTGTGCTTAATAAGTGATCGAGGTAAATATAAATAACAATCGAGTTAAAAGCATAAAAAAATATATATAGAATGCCTATAACATATACAAAAAAACTTTCGCATATATTCTGCTTTTTACCTTATATTACTTTTCATTTAATATTTTGCTAATAGAAGATTTAATCATATCTTCTGATGATTCTATACCTAATATTTCTGTACTAATTGATATTGATACTGAAATAATTAGTAAAAAGTATTCCACTAAAGATCATTAGATAGTAGGAACTTATAATAGTCAAAATATTATGAGATATCAGCATTGTCAAGACAAGATATTTTTAATAAATACTAGCAAAAGTTATTTAAAAATCTATACTATATCATGTTCATATTCTTCACTAAGTATAGTTGAAGATAATAAATTTAAACTAGTTACAAAAGAAGATATTGATAACTCAATCATCAATTTGGTTATTAGAATGGGCATGTCTTTTAATATTTTTAATAATCCATTATTTTATAAAATAGTAAAAAAACTTCACAATGTTACTAATTGTACAAAGTTCTATATTCAACAACCGTATCAAAACACCTTACTGGTAATTTATTCAATAAAAGATTCAAGTTTATCAAAAATATATTAGCATCATTTTTTGGACGAATTTCATTAACCTGTGATGGATGGTATTCTACAGTTTATAAATACTATTATATTGTTATTACTGGTTTCTGGATAAGCAAAAATTGGAGAATAGCTAATATTGTTTTAGATTTTAAAAAATCTAAACAAACAGCAAAAGACATAACATCAATAATAATAAACATATTAGAAAATTATTCTATTAAAGAAAAAATTTTGCATTTATAATAAACAACATCATGACCAATAAAGCAATAAGTTAGCTAATTCAAAGTGAGTTACCAAATATCGAATTATTATCTATAGGTTTGATTTATTTTAATTTTTATTTTAAACTTTTGTTAAAAAATACACTATACACTTAGTACATCCCCATATTATTTTTTTTTAGAATGTATGTGTCATATTCTTAATTTTATTATTAAAGAGTTTAAAAGAAATAAGTCTATTATATATAAGATTCATAAAGTAATAAAATATCTGGCAAATCCTTTAACAAGTGGTTAGTTAAATGTATTAAAATCATATTGTGGAGTTTATAGAATACATTTTTTTGCATCCAGTTCTTGAAGTCAATATGCACTAAAACTTCACATTAGTTATATTTAAAAGATATCTTCATTTATATCTAGCAATTTATGAAATATGCTCAAAGGATCTCTTAATTAGAGATAGAAATCGATTTAGTTGATGAAAAAATTTTTATGTAAATTACTATATTTAGTCAATTTAGTTAACTAAATCATATAGCCGATTTCTATCTCTACTTTTAATACTGTTATGTTTGGAAAGTAAAGATTTGTTAGATCTTAAATCATTTTGTCAGCTCCTCAAGCTATTCGAATCTGCTACATTAGTTCTTTTGAAAAATCAATCTAATTCAATTTTAGATGCTATAACAGTAATCTTAGAAATTGCATAACATATTAATAAGGCTGAAAAATCAATCTAATTCAATTTTAGATGCTATAACAGTAATCTTAGAAATTGCATAACATATTAATAAGGCTAAAAATCATAACAACATAATTTAATTAATGAAGAAAAAATTTGAAAAGTATTGAAGTATAATAATTGATCATGTTATAATTGCACATATGCTTAATCTCAGATATAAGTTCGAGCATTTGAGAGAAATATTAGTTGATGTTGGTGGATATAGCACTAGTGCTGCAGAACTATTTGTTAAGAATATTTGGTGAAAAATTATTTCATACAGGGCTAAATATAATAATATAAATATTATAATTAGAAAATTCGATTTTTGCCCAAGTTAAAGTTATTTAATAAATTATAATATTATTTATATAACTAAATTATAATATTTCAGGTAACTTTAACTAGGTAAAAATAGAATTTTCTATTATAATTTGTCTGATTTGTTAATATACAGTATACTTAATAACTTTGTTATATCTTTCAGAAACATATTTTTTAACAACTATTAAAACTAATGACAATAATTCTAGATCTGATTTATTATTTCCTATAAGATGAACTTCAAAAAAACTATAATTTACTATAGATACGATTGAGTATGAGCTAGAGTTATATAAAAAAGAGCCTCTTGAAGACATCAATTCTAATAATAAAGAAAATGATAAAGTCTTACACTAGAAATTATTATTAAATAGATTTTCTATCTAAGTAAAATAGCATGTGATTATCTCTATATTAAGCCCACAAGTGTTTCAAGTGAGAGAGCATTCTCAAGAGCTAGTTTCACAATTACCAATAATAGAGCAAATCTTAATAAAAAAACTGTTACTTATACAATACTTATGCACTCATGGTTAGTAGAAAGCCAAAGAGAATTCAGTCCTCTCAATTCTCTTTCAAAAGTAAATTAATTTTTACTACTGCTATGTATGTATGTAAGTAGATAGACAATTTATGCAGTATATAGATCAATATATACTATATATTAGTGTTGAAAATTCAGCTATACAAAAAATTTTTATATATAAATATTATTCTATTTTTTTTGCATAGCGAATTTTCAATATTAACTATATACGTACGTATATATGTATATTGTACATAAATATGTATTTTTTTACTGTATCACCCAAATAAGAAAATTTATAAAATAAAATTAAAAGAAAAATTAAATATGTACTAGTATAATATATATGGCTTAATATTTACTTTTACTTATTCTCATAGTTTAGTAATTAAAACCAAGTACTAAAATAATTTACTTTGCAAAAATATTGTTGTTTAGTAATTACAAAATTGATATAGTCACGATTTTCTTCAAATAATCATGATTGGGTAATGTACAGGTAGTAATGAAAATGTGTATAAGCCTTAAGTTACATGAGTGTAATAGAGCTAAGTAGATGCTAAGGCTTGGGTTATTATGAATCCTAATATTTGTTAATTCATCATTTTTGTTTATTTTTATATCTGAAGATTCATACTAGTTTGTTAAGGTGTAATGACTAGAAGTGAGCTAAAGCTTAGAAAAAGGTTGAAAGGAAGTAAGGCAGAGTAACTAGATAATAGAAAAGCTTAGGTAGAAGAATAAAAAATAATTAGAGAGTGTATGTAAATCATAGGATGCTTAGTGAGATGTATAGTTCTAGTCAAAGTAACTTGTACAAGCTTTTTTTATTGAAATTGAAAGTATAAAAGAGCTGACTTTTCGCTCTTCAAATAAAGCTTTAGACTTCAATGTCTTTATATAGGAATATTAAGAATTGATTTCTCAATTGTTGTTATAAGTTTATCATCACATTGTTGTATTTATTGTTATTTTCTTATCTTAACCGTGAAGGTTCTTCATGATCGTATTATACATTTTATTATTACCCTTTGTTTTATTAGGCATATTGCATATGTCATTCACCTTGAGGACATTGATGTCCGTGAAACATGTCATCTATAGTATAAACTGTTTTGATCTAGGTTTGAACTTGTTAAATTAATTACCTGATTGATTACTGGTAGATATAATTAAGTACCCCGATCTTAGATCAATTACGTAATACCACGTGCACAAAAAATATCCCTGTTCTAAAATAAAGAAAATATAAGTTAACTATTGGAGCTAGATTGTGTCGATATCATAAAAAGCTCTCCCAAACAATAGTAACAATATCATAAAATTCTTATACATATTACTCAATACTATCGGTTTTTTAAATAATGCAAAAATTATTCAAGTACAAAAATATTTTTGATTTCTGATTTTTAGCTTCTATAATACAATGTGATTTTAATCACTATTTAGCATGAAAAACGTAAGTGCGCCATAATACCTCCTCGAACTATAATACCCGACCTTCCCTTATGAAATATTAATTTGTCGCTTTATAAAAATTTTAACAAATAAGTATAATTCCAGAATCTTGAATAAGGTCAATCTGGCATTTTAGGTCAGATATAGAGTACTCGTTATGAAAAAAGATCGTCGTTGAAGCAGCTCAGCTCAATTCTGCTGTATTAAAATTTATTAATTTAAAATATAATTTGGTAACTAAAATTTAAGTTTGGCGACCAAATTTTGGAATTGGTGACTGAACTTTTTGGTCTAATTTCATAAATTCGCCGTGATGTAATGTAACTAAAGTTCCAAAGCTTCAAAAATGATAAAGTAGAATCTAATTTCATAAATTCGCCGTGATGTATAGTAACTAAAGTTCCAAAGCTTCAAAAGTAATAAAGGAGAAGGTAGTACTATATTTTTTTGATCATAATAATTTGATGTTGGACATTGTTATGAAAATGGTGTTGGAGTTAAAAAAGACGAACATAAGGCACTAGTTATTGTAATTAATTAAATTAATGATTTATTAAACTTTTAGATCCTGATTAAAATATTTAGATCCCGTGAACTCGAATTAGAAAATTCGTGACATAACATAATGAATCTCAGACAAATTTTTTCAGACCACAATTAGAGAAAAGTATCTATTACTTTTAAGCACAAAAGTACTTATAGGTGCGAGGTGTCTAGTACTTTTAATCAAAAATAATTACCTGTAGGCATATAAGTGCCTAGCGCTTTTAAGCCAAATAAGAAATGTACATAGGTATAAAAATGCCTGCCATTTTTAAGCCGGGCACAAAGTATCTATAGGCACAGAAATGCCTGGCATTTTTAGACCGCCTGTGCCCGTGCTTATGCCTGTGCCGGCCAACCCTTAAGCCAGGCACAAAAGTGCCTAGAGATATCAAAATGCCTGGCATTTTTAAGCCAGGCGCATCTTATTCTTAGGGCACAAAAATACCTGGCATTTTTAGATCAAAAAAAAAAAAGCCTGTGCCCATGCCTGTGCCTTAAAATTTTTTATTAGTCATGGGCACGTGCCAGGCTGCAGATCCCTAGTGATGATATGCTTAAGCCAATGACAGACGTTGAGATTAGAGGTAACTTACTTGACGCTTTCTTAGGTGGTGTTGATACTGTAAGTATTAATAATTTTAGAAAAATTAATATTTCAACGCAAAAATATTATGGGTAATTAATATCTATTAATTACGTTTATCTTTAAAAATTTCATAGGCAACAAATTTATTCAGTTTTATAACATACCACGTCTGCCACCACCCTCAGGTTAAACAAAAAATAGTTGCCGAAATCGACCCAATATTTCCTCCAAATACTCCTTTCAATTTGAAATATGAAGACCTCTTAAAATTGGAGTATTGTGACGCGATTATTAATGAAGCTCGTAGAATTTCATCGGTTGCAACTGATATCCCAATATATGTTGAAGGCCTTGCGAATTAGCCGGATATCAATGGGAAGCTGGAACAGTTTTCCATGTGAATATTTTTGGCATTCACACTCATAAAGATTCTTGGCATAATCCTTGACCCGTATCGATTTTATAAAAAAAGTAATATCAACAATCTGAACAATAAAATAAGGCCTAAATTTTCGTCAATACCATTTGGTGGTGGATCACATATCCTGGAAGAAAGCTTGCAACTATAGAATTACTTTCATTAATGGTAATGGTATTTGGAAAGTATGATGTTGAGTTAATTGATATGGAAACGCCGTTAAAAATGGAAACTGGTTTTGTATCTCTTTGTAAGAAATTGCCAATTAGAATTAGGTCTAGAAATTTTCTATCATAGTTTCTATTCTATTGTAATTATTTATTTATTATAAAGCTTTCTTCATGTTTCTTTTTTTACTTTATTGCTAACCAATAAAATTATAAAAATTATAATATTTGTCAGAAATCGGAATTGGAGACATACAGTAATTTTGTTTTTAACATTTACTACAGGAAACAAGATCAGATATAATTTGAGAACTAAAAAAAAATTTTCGAAAAGCTCAAATTTTCGCCAAGAAACTAATTTCTATGCATTACATGTACAGTATGGATAATCTCAACCAACAGAAACTTAGTAAATTCATTAGCGTTTGTAATTGCAGAAGATAGGTTATGCGAGCTTCCCAAAAAAGTAATCAAACCTCAAAACTGAGGCACTTCCTTCGAAGGCAAACACATTAGTATTTACTGTATTATCATTACTAGCTATCATAGCCATATACAAGCTGCATACTATGACTATTGAGAAATGTAAGCCCAGTAGTAATAAACTAACTATTAATTGGTACGGCTGCGTACACTATACATGAGGTAAAAACTATTGCAGCACCTCTGAAATTATTTATGCATTTATTTTTAATACGAAGTTTTCAAAAACAATAAATATAAATTAATATACTGTATACCAGGTAGTGTTGCTTGCTGCAAATATGAAGTGCAACTTTTTTATAGCGCGACTAGGGTTGCAACCTATTGTCGCAATAGAATGTGACATCGGTAATATACAGTAGTATTTATGACTTATCTTGTAATAATTACAGCATAAATAAGCTGTAAAAATTAAGTTGCGCCTTTGCAGTAGCAAGCAACACTAATACCAGGAACGGAGTGCAATGAGGCGTATGGGTTACAGCAAGTTAAATGCAGTGTCTCATTTGCAACTAACTGGATGATCTGTCTTCATGACTTCATCTTATTTCCCATATTTGTGCGCTATATAATCCAAAAAAATTTGTTTACAATATTAATATGTTAAATTCCCCGTATTGTCAATGACTTTACTATTAATCACTGTGGCTTTATATCGAGTTGTAACTTGTTATATTCATGGTTCTACTTGTATTGTCGATATTTTTTTTATTTTATTCCAGCATTTTGTTAAGCCATCCAGTTTGTTGGCTTGATTTGTATTTGCACAATGTGAGCTTGTCGTTATAATAATTTACTCAATTGATGAATCTTTCGTCAAGAGAAGCAAGCACCTTAAAATCACAATTGGATAACGGTCAGGTGCTTATATCGATGAAATGCAATCTGGATCGCATTTCACCAACACAATCACCTGACTAGTCGAGATTTCAATAATAATAATAATAATAACAATAATAATAAATTGATTGCTTAAAGGATTTTTAACAATCAAAACGCGAATGAAATTGGATAATGCAACAAAATAACCACTAGTAAATTATAATGCGATACTCGGATCTAATCGGATGATTGATCCTCGGAACTTCAACTTATTATTTCCATATTTGTGTGCAGTATACCAGGAGCAGAGTGCAATGAAGTGTATGGTTTACTAGCAATTTAAAGTGTTGCATCTTTTCGCATTTGATGGATAATCCATTCACATAACTTTATCAAGAAATTTCTATATTTATACACTAAAATACTTTTCAATGCAATAAAAAAAAAAAAAATGCAAGTTGGACGTTGCGTGATCAAAGGATTGTTCTATACTATTCTAATAACATGTTAGGTTTCTTTGTCCGGTCATCGATCTAAAAAAATAAAGCTTACTAATTATTATTGTGACTTTTAAACCTGTGATACATACGTGACCTTTATCCTCATTTTTTTACCTGTTTTTTATTCACGGTTCTGCATGTACTGTTGATTTGTGAATTATGTATCGGTATATCGTATTTAAAAATTATTCATAATGGCGTGGACTTTCCATCTTGTTGAACTGATTTCATTTTCACTTGATTTGATAAATAAGGCTTGTCGTTATAATGGTTTCCTCTATTAACAGTTAAATCGTAAAATTATTATCAAGTTGAGCTGATCTAAAATACGTAATAATAATAATTACAATAATGTTATAATAAACGTTACAATATATTTGTGAATATTTTTCCACATCTCGACGTAAAACATCTGAGCTAAAAATATTTAATGAATAAAAACCTGTTTTGTTCATAGTTCAACCTGTATTGTCGACTGGTGAAATATATTGTATAAATTTTCTTATTGTAAAATTTATACCAGCGCGGACTTTCCATATACGATAAACGGAGTGCAACGAAAAGTATGATTTACTAACAAGTTATCCTTCCTTGAAACTTATATATGGCATGTGTACAAAGATCGTGCACCGGACAATCATGTGATAGTCCGGGCAATTACTTATTAAGAAAAGTGACAAATTCAATTTAATTTCGGCAATACTTTTAATGTACAGAACTCTTACAACGAATCTCTATAACGAACTCTGGATTTACATTTGAAATCATCAGCACGTTATAGAAAAGTCGACCGTAATTGAAGTTCTTCATTTTTTGTGTATACTCAACGACTTTCATGTTTTTAGACATTTTATACTTTCTTTATTTTACGTATCAATTCAATATTTTGCATGTTTTCTTATATCGAATTATTATGCATCAGTAGGTCATTTGGATTTGGGTACAGGATATCGAAAGTTTTAGGATTGTAGTCATGTACCGTTGCTCAAGATCCTCATTAAGTTCGTCACAGGTAAGTATTTTCTTCAGGTCAAACAAAAAGAGTTGCTACTTTATTAATTCAAGCAATTTTGGATGATTTTTACCCACACAACGGGCACAACTTTTCAGGTGCTTATATGAGTGCTACCAAGGGAAAACTGTCATCGGGTTTTCAATTATATTTTGTGTTCAGTTTGTTTCCAGAGTGCCGTCTAAAGAAAATCTATCATCGGGCTTTAATTATACTTGTACAAATATAATTGATTAAACCCGATGATAGATTTTCCCAAGATGGCGTTCTGGGAACATGCTGGACAAGAAATATAATTGAAAGCCCGATGACAGATATGCACAATAATAATCAGAATTGCATTATAATTTTATAATTAAGATTATACACAAAAATGGCTGTAGAAAAAATTGTAACTTGTTACTATGTATAATCCAATCAATTTTAAGATTGTCTTCAGTTTATTCTTCAATAAAACAATGCATTTACGCTCTGGTACCACATAACCTAAATATATTTGATACACAACTACATATCACACATAACCAGATTTTTAATATACTGAATCTAGCAAATAATAAATGTCGCGGATGATCGTGAAATCCGGATCTTCCAATTTTTAAAATTTTTTGGGTATATTTTTTTAGGCTTTTTTTTTGAATCCGGACTAGTATTTAGGGCTAGGGTTTATAATAAAAGAGTATAAGTAGGTTTTGTTAGGGTTGTGGTCGGGAATGCTGGGAGAGTTAGAAATTGGTCGGTGAGTGAGGGCTTATATTTTTAAATTAAGGCCCTAGATTTCACGATGATCCGATTTCACCATCATCCGCGACAATAAATACTTGAAAGTCCAAAGTTTTGTTTACCCCCGATAGCAAATGAACAAACATTCCACATGCTTAAAATATAAACTTTATTTGCATGATCTATATATAATATTCTGTTTTGGACCAAAAATATTTAAATTCCATACTTAATAATATAACCTCAATTCTCACATTATTTTTGATATCTGATGCTAAATTTATTTGAGCATAATAATAGCAATTGTTATTATTAAATCGTTGTTTATTAAATTGAAATTTTGTAAATAAAATAGCATAATGGTAAATAGACAGCAATACATTGATGAAAATTATCCTGTCACAAGTCGTGGCAATATTACTGAATTGGATCTAAGTAATAAAAATCTAGAAGGGACTATAACATTTAATAATAGTGGATTTATTAATCTTCTTAAACTAAATCTTTCTTTTAATATGATAACTAATATTCATTATGGATTACCTTCTATTCTACAAATTGATGTTTCTCACAATTTTCTCAGTAATACTCGTTCATATTCTTCTTCCACTATACAAAAGCTAAACTGCTCATTTAATAAGATAACTTTTATAATCTCGATGCACCTAATCTTACTCATTTTGATTGTAGTAATAACTTAGTATCTACATTAGATATCTCAAGTAATGCTTGGAAGAATTAATTTGTTCACATAATCCCATAACTTTGGTACCTTTGAACATTACTTCTAAACTTACATCCTTTGACTGTGTGGGAATTCAATTTAATAAAACAAGCACTATTTTAACTTCTTCAACAATTAGCCCCACAACTCCTAATCCTTTTAATACATCTCCTAATTCTTTTAACAACTTTAATTTAATGGTAGGTCTTGGTGTTTTTTCAATTTTAAGCATTTTAGGGTGGATAACTTTAGGCATAGTTTTTATTTATAAACGCAAACATAAAAACATAATTCTAATTCCTGGTAATCGATAATTGGCCTGAAGCGGAGTATAAGACATTTTTACTCTTCTAAATTTGGCTGATGTTCAGCACCCACCCCTGTAATTATGATAAATCTCGATTTTAATCTATCCCATGTAGAATTTAATTAATTAAAAAAAATAAAATTACGTAATAATATTAATATATATAAGAAAGTAAATTAATTTAACATTGATTTATAATTTATTGCATTGAATAAAAACATCAATTAGTAATTTATTGTATCGAGTAAAATGAATAACGTAAAAGAGTATATGAACCTGAACAAAAGGCTGCAAAACATAATACTAGAAGAAATATATTAGCTTCTGACACCTGAAGAACAGTTATATTATCTAAATAATGAGTCAAGAAAAAGACAAGATCGGCGCAAACGTTAAAATAATATTGAAGACCCAAATGATAAACGTAATATTTTATATTTGTTAGAATCACAGATAATAAATTACAGGTCCATTGTTTAAATAATTTATTGACGTTTATTTTCGTAAGGAAAATTTTACTCTTAGTTTTTTATATAATCTTTGATATTACTTTCATTATCATAAAATAAACGAAACAAGTTTTTAATATATTCGTTAAAAAATTCATTATAAAGAATAAACTGTTGACCAATTAAAAACTCTTATTATTAGTCAGTTAAACGAAGCTCAAAATTTTTATTAAAGTTATCTAGCCTGCATATTTGCATTCATCTGATGGAACGTTACCATCTGTCGGAATAGTCATTTGAAGGTGTCCTTCCCTTGTTTCACGTAGTGCTAATATTTTATCCCTATGTTCTTCAGACATAACACCAGTACACCCATCTACAGGTTTATTTACTGCATGAGATCCAAATGCCCACCATGTGGAAGCAGAATAGACTTCAGCTGCTATAATAGGTGTATAAAAACTAAGTAATATAATAATAATACCTACAGTATCACATGAATCAATACTTGTACAATTAAAACTAATCTAATTAACTTATTATCATTGAACTGATTAATATTGGTAGTAAGTGTGCCTTCAATGGCTTTGGTAGTGCCAAATCCAGTATTAATAAGATAATGACCTTTTCGCAATAATGATTTAATTTGCATGGCAAGAAATTCAGGTGAAAAATTCCCATCAGTATTATTGCCAAGAAATTCGTCAAACGGACTCCGGTAAAGTTGAGATACAACCATTGACAAATGTTGTAAAGATAGGATAGTATAATCAGCTATTTCTAGTTGTCCTTTGTTAGGCATCACAGTTGTAGTAGTTGTAACAGTTGAATTTTTACGTGAAAAATACATATATACGTCTCCTTGTTATTGTGTATATTTCACATCGCATAAAGTCCTATTTAGCTGATTTCTAATAGTAGCAATCGCTGGAAAAACGATCTTACCTGTACCATTTCCATAGGAAAATGTTGCCATACCAACTACATTATTAGCAGCAACAGAATAGAATACCAATTTATCAGGAAATTTAGTATCATTGGCTATCACATAGAATATACCAGGAATACCATTTGCAATTACTTTCTGCCCGAATGTTTGATTTGATTCTATTGAACAATCGACGGTATAATCGAATAAAGGAACATTTGAATAAGTAGCAGTGGCATTAATCGTTCCATTCATTATCTCCACTATAGTAGGTACAGGCTGTCGATCCGAGAAAACCATCCCCCCGTATTCTCTCATACCAGTATCATTTGCCACTTGACTGTTAGCTAAGTAGTCCACCATGCCTTCAGGGGTTAATCCAAATGGACACGTATTTAATTTCCGAACTAGAGTACCTAGACTGTATGAGCTGCAGTTGTTCTGAAATTGTAAAGAAGGTTCTAATCCCAAACCTCCACTTGCAGGACTGACCTTTGCATGTGCAAATGTGTCTGTTATTAATTGTCCTTTATGAATTGTAAATGCAGTATTATGTAGAGCAGTGACAGCACCACCAAGTACAATTATCATAATGGAAGTAATCCAAGCCATTTTACTTAGTTTCAAACTTGAGGGATCTAATGATTGAGATAGATGTGTGTCTAGTTCAATTATCCTGAATGAATGTGCAACACGCCATCGCAAATATGTTTCTTTGATACTTAGGATTACTCTCGTTGCAGCCAATATGCAAATTGTACTCATTGCCAGCAATCCGTACTGCCAAATTTGGAGCATGAATCCATCAGCCTGTCGAAATCCATATAATTGATCTGAGAAACCACCTTGTGCAGCGTTATATAATAGTATTAGTGGTGTAATACCTACAGCAGCTGTCAACAGTTCTAGACATAATCTGATAATTTTCTCATTTTTACTCATACAGTAACGTCTCAATTTTTTCTCCACAGTTAACGAATTTTGACTTTCGCTAAAATCAGTACCTTCTTTACTATTAAGTTTCAACATCTCTACTATTTTTACAAAAAAATTTTTGATAAGATTTAAATAATATTATATGTACAATAGCGAGTTAATTATATCAGTGGTAAATTCAAATATATACTATAAAAAGAATTGAGTTGATAAAGATAAAGGAAAAATCCTTATTTATTTTTTTTAAAACCATTAAAACTGTACGAGTTTTTATACCATAATGGCCTTATACCAGGAACGAAGTTTATGATTTACAGGCAAATAACTGTGTTCGAACTTTCGAATTCTATTGGGCAACGTGATCGTTGCATGTGTATACTGTTTGGGTTATTAGATTATTCAAGTTCTGGTTAAATTGGACAGTTTATCCTTGCTCTCATAATCTAGATCGAATCGGTTTATCTTCCTTATCCGTGGCTTTTTACCGTTTCAGTTAAATGAACGTACCGGTAAGGATCTTACATCTGAATTAGTATGTTATTTGATATTAATATAAAGGAATAATACGCTTAAGAATTTGTATTATAAAATATTACATAAATTTATCAAGCTTAATGTTATATAAAGATAAATCATTATGTTGGTTTTCTGGCTAAATTCTTGTAGCTGTGTGTAGCGGTAGCTTTTAGATTTGACGAATATCTGTTATACTTACTATTTACAGCGATCAACTTAAGGATATCGTATGATTTTTAAAATTTTTAGCGAAATCTGCTGACATTCCATGATTTTACATGATACGATGACCTGAGATAACTACCATACGCAATTTTGTAAATCATACCGGCTGTGTGTTAATACCATTGGCAATCAATTTGTAGTGTTATTTATTGTCGCAGATAATGCTGAAAACGGATGATGCTTAAAAAGGTAGTTTTCTGTAAATTACATCCGAATTTACCCTTACCCATTATACAACCGATCGTTCAATGACAAACCGATCCTTCACTACCTGAAAATACTCGAACACTTCAACAACTAGTGATAATGCTTCCTTTTACAGCTTGGCGTAGCTGTTCTTTGAATATTTATTGCGTATTTATCTCATATAGAGGACAAAAAACTATTTATTCCTTACATCACTTAATAGCAGAAGTTTGTGTAATGGTTTAACGACTTTCATTTTTTTTAGACACTTTATACTTTATTTACTTTTATCAATTCAATATTTTACATGTTTTCTTATATTTTATTCGTATCGCTAAAGCTTTGTGCCGTAGAACTTCACTAATAATGAAACAACTGATTTTTGGATCTTTTTCTAAAAAAAATAATTTTTAATTGGGTCATTTCATGTGTGCCATAATTTTTAATCTTTCTAAGTATCGATTGACCATTTAAAACCTTTGTGTTAATATACACATATAAATTCGTGTTTATTGTTAATTATTAGTTTAAGTTCAAAATAATTTTTTATATAGAATTTGCGTTATAAATTGGTAAATCAGCGAAATTTGTTCTTTTTTTATCTTTTTGTCTTCAATATAAAATAAACAAAAATATAAACAAAATAAATAAAAGGCAAAAAATCGACTTTATAATATATAAATCATTAGTGTTATCACTTTTATTGTCATCATAATCATTTCTGATATATTTAGGATTTTATCCCCTAATCAATCTCATCTATTTACTTATTTTTACTAGACATCTATTTAATTTAAGTAATTTAGTATTATTCTATTTAATCTTAAATGTCAAAAACAATGCATAAAATAAAAGTTCCGCTTTAAAATAAGTACACGAAAGTTATGTTACATAGATATGTAGTTGGATATAACTGATAAGCGAAATTTGCGTAAAATATAATCAGCCACTTACGCGGCCGATTATACTTAATGCGAAATTCCACTTATACCCAACTGCTTAGGATATAACTAAATCATCTTTCCTATCTTTACATTGTTCATACCTTTTTAAAAACAGCTGCAATTTTATTTGTTTTCGAACTTTGAGCAAAGATATCGATTATTAATCTGTAGAATTTGGACAAAAATAAACAGGTATAGAAACTGAACATTCTATTGTTTTATCAACTAAATGACATCATAATGAGTGATCATTTAATAATCACAGTAATTTGAAAAGCGCAGTAATAAATATTCTTTGTGATTGATCTAAAAATAAACACATGATAGTTTCATCGTTAAGCTTGTATTAAATCACAAAAAAATAAAATAAATAATATCCAATAATACTTAAAGTATGAAAAAATCCTACAAAAAAATTTCTTATGAAAAATTGCACACACAAAATCTTTTTTAAAAAATCAATAGTCATCAGGAACATCTAGAAGATCAATTTTCTTGCTGGATAAAGTCATTTTGGATAACTTTTCTGTAATTTCACGCGTGTTGATGAATTTGCTTCCATCTTTAAACATATTCTTATAGTAATACTTTTAAATTCTGTAACTTAACTTTTTATTGTCAATATATCTCTTGCATGTCTAAAACAAACCCTCTGAGAACATCTGATTCAACCTGATCAGGTTTCACCAATGATCTCCAAATCGTTCTATTAGTATCAGGATTAAATGTATAGATTCTAACCTCGGGTGAATTGTAATTAAGTCTATGGAGACTCCCTCCTGGATAAACATTATAATAGTAATTAACCAAAAAAATATAATTAATAAACAATTATCAATTATCATTAATTTTCTTACGTCTACACCTGCGTTCGCCTAATGTATCATTTTTTGATGAAGAGATTGGGGGAATTGCTTGACGAACGCAACTCAATAATGAAATTTGGGGCAACTGGGGAGAATGATACTTTTTAGGCTTCATTGGTAAAGAATCCTATCTGCAATAATGGAAAATATAAATTAACGATTTTAAAAAATGAAAACTATCTTTATATTTAATAACTTTCAAAAACCTTGCTTTGAGGATGACGGCAGCATCGGTAGATAGAATAGTGGGTTTATCGGGAGAATCAGGATTTTCCAGCCTAAGCAATCTGAAGGTACTCTAAATTAAAATGATTGGAGTATTAACAACATAAAGAATAATTACCATGTTTTTTTTCATAATATACCTGCCAAGTACCACAGAGCCTAACTAAACTTTCATTGGCATCGTACCACTTGTAAACCTGGCCAATAATTTCGAATTTATTGTTATCTAATAATAATTTTTCATCATCATTCGGGAATATCTATTGACATTCAAACTCAACATATCGGCGTGTTTGGTTCAAACCCAAAATCAACCAATCATGATTGAGAATTATCATATATTTAAAATTTATTACAAGACAAATTTTCATAAGAACAACCTTTTTAACCAACCTTATGTTCATAAATAAATATATAAAAAATTATGATATCTATATATTTAATTATAAGCCAAAAGTAAGTTAAAAAGGTCAATTTTTTGAAACTTCGCTTCCACCAACCTATCGTAAACATTATAAACCCATTGTTCTCATCCTAAAACCCCGAGTATTTCAACAAACAGTAAAAATATTTCTTTCTACAGCTTAGTGTAGATGTTTTATTGATATTTATTTTTTTTTATCTTGTCTAGTGGCCTTTTTATTAGTTACGACAAGTGCTTTGTTTCGTTACTTTCTCAACGTTACTCAATAGCAAAATTTTGTGTAATGGTTTATCCTAAAAATCAAACACACCGATATGATATAATACACAAAGCATAACATACCGGTTTTATAGTGAACTGGCAATGGTGGCATAATGATCTCAAGTTGTCCTTCAATGAGATTCATTCGAAGAAAGCGGAAATTTGAGGATGCAATTTTTTCAAACCGTTTTAGATCACAGTCAGGAATAATGATATTTGGAATATCATGGGTGAAACCCGATCAGGTTGAATCAGAAGTTCTCAGAGGGTTTGTTTTAAACATGCAAAATATATACAGAA
>CAJVQC010000008.1:0-25598 GCA_910592285.1 Racocetra persica | reverse complement strand
CTAATTATTATTTAAAATTATTTGAATTCTTTTGCTAAATTTAGATTTTTTGTTAATAATAAAACAATTATTATTTAACTTGTTAGTTATTTTGTATATAATTGTTAAAAATGGTTATAATAACTATATATTTTGTAATTGTTTAGATCAAAATCCTGATAAATCATTCTGACAAACAATTCTGTGACTAATTTCCTAGCAAAATTAACCAGAATTCAGCTAATTCTAACCTAACTTTGTCAAGTTCTATTTTTCGAAATTTGTCTGACTTTTATTTTAATTGTTTACAAAAATAGAATAAACATTAGTCTATAGCGCCCAGGTTTGTTAAAAAAATTTTGCATTGCTAGTATTCAAACGTCTTGTCAAAGTAAATTTAGAAGAAAAAAACTCTGATTTGATAATAATAAGTGAAGTTAATACTTAATAGCTGCACTATACATTATTAAGTAATTTTAGTTACAGATAAATTCAAATTTTACGGACTACCTTAAAATTTATTCTGTTAGAATGGCGGGTGATCACGTGTATTTGAATCAATACAGTATTATATTACTGTACTAATATAGTTAAATTTGGCATATTATTAAATTTCTTTTCAAAAATAATACAAAATTTTTAATTTATCAAAATTGGAATACTAATAGTACAATTAATCTTTATTCTGAGGTTGTTATCAAAATAAAGTTAGAAACAACAGCCCTAGATAGACTCAGGTTTACATATTTATCATAGACCTAATTGTAACTTTAAAAAAAATTATTTGTATATACATAGTACGTATTTATGCTAGAGTTAATGTCTAAATCCGAATTTAATAGCTTATATCTGGATTTAATCATTAAATCCAGATTTAATTGTTATATCTGGATTTAGTCAATAAATCTGAATATCGAATTTAACAATATTTAGACTTAGATTATTCTCTAGTTCTTATTTATACTTCTGTTCTATTTTTTATATCTGGTTTCCAGATTTGGATTAATCCAGAATTTTATATTTCTTTTTAATTATTTATCTTTTTTACTTTTTTTATTGATATACCGAATTTTTTTTTTTGCTAATGAAAGTAAAAGTTGTTTGCTACAGAAAAAAGAAAGTAGAAAAAAATAAAAGAATTCTTGTGATTATAATAAGGCTAAACTTTATGAAATACACAACTTTAATTTTAAAAAATAGTATGGAAGCATAATAAGAACCAGAAGAATAAATCAGTTATTATCCATAAAGCGGTCAATAGTCAAAAATTAAATCTGAATCAAATGATCAGATAATGACAAAATGACTACTGGCTGCATAGTAGCCAGTGGTCTATCTGATTATCTGATTCAGATCTAATTCTTGATTATTGGATAATAACTCGAGTTATTTGGCAATAGTTACATCATCTGCCAAATAACTTCGTTATTTGACAGCTTACGTAATCATTGCCAAAACTCAAGTCATCTAGCAAGCACAATCGTCGCAAACTACTGGATAATACTGTTATTGTATGCTACATATCCAATAATTTGTTTATCTGGTAGTGAATTTAATATATATCATTTCTGGGCTCCTTTGAGGCCCAGAAGCTGACATATTAAATTTTATAGCCAGATAATGAATTATTTTACAAATAATTCTTGTTATTGGCTACTTTGCACCCAATAACTATATGAATCAACCAGGATGGCCCCCAGAATACAGATAAATAGCACAGCTGCAACATAATAATAGCCAATTGATGACAAGCCTTAAAACTATTTAATTAGCACAATTGTTCATAAAGGTGTGTTTGAGGTTTAAAATTAATATTATTGTTCGTATAACACAATAAAATTGGCTAATTATTAGCTGCGGTTGTGGCTGTGCTATCAATCCACACTTTTGGGGCCACTCTGATTAATTCATAACTATATAGTATTATCCCTTTATATCGAAACTAGACTAAGGTAATGTGCCTGTATATTTAAATCTGGATATTACATATATATTCAGATCTATTGATTAAATCCAGATATAACAATTAAATCCAGATTTAATAATTAAATCGGATATAAACTATTAAATCCAAATCTAGGTATTAACTCTAATTCATACTATCTTCAGGTCTAATGCAAGATGATCATATAGAATATATCAAACAATCAAAAATATCTACATAATCACAAATTTCTTATTTTACTTTATTATTAATTTGTTAGAGTGGTTTAGAAGGGTGTGACTAATAATGTTCAAAAAAAAAATCTATTGATTGCCTAGTACAGTTATTACATAAACACGATTACAACAAAATTACATCAACAGATTTAATATAAATGTTGTGATTTTAGTGTCAATGACTTGAAAAATTTGGTTAACAATATGAAAGCATTATTTAGCTATGTTAATAATATTGAGATAGATAGTGCTAAAATTTGTATTTAACAAATTAGGCTTTGATTCGAGTAATTTTTGTAGATCTTTATATTTTGATTAAATATTATTTTTTTTTTAGATAATTATTTGATAGATATTTTGCATATTGATAAAAATCAGTTGAAAAATAAAGTAAGCAAATAGGTACAAATTCTTATATTTTATCTAGCTGTTTTCTTGCTTTAAGTTTTCTGTTTCTGGTTTTGCGCAATAATATTATACAATTATCTAGTAAAGTAAAAGTATTATTAACCCTGTGATTAACATCATGTGACAATTATCTATAATATAATACCAATGCAAGAGACACTACAATAGTACTAGTAGTAGCACTAGTAGCAATAGCTGCAATAATACTAGTAGTAGCACTAGTAGTGATAGTAGCGCTAATGCTTCTTTTAAATTTAGTAGTTCTAGTAACTTGGTAGTTTATAAAAATGGTAACAGAAAACGAAGAATCAGAAGGTATAAATAGATATTTCTCTTGTAAAGAACAGAACTTGAAGTTCTAATAACTCAATAATAATAAAGGAGTAATCATGTTCTCATATACAAATAACTCAATTACTTTATTTAATAATAGTTAATAATTATTTTTAATCATTAATAATGCGGAAGATCCTATCACAACATTTTAGAAAATGTTAACTTATTAGAATATATTTGCATAACTTCGTATTTTATACATTATATAATTGTTTTGTAAATACTATTCTCTTTTATTTTAAATTTTATATAATCAATGTTAATATATCTAAAATGATTCAAAAAGTAAAAAAAATAGATAGAATTTATTGCAATTGCAAAATTCTGGATCTTATTGATTGATCATCTAACATTCACGATCACAATCTCAATCACATACATATTAATAAAAACATAAAATGTAATTGCTATTAATATGTGATTATGATTGTTAGATTGTTAGATGATGATCAAACAATAGACAGAATTTTGTGTCACAATAATATTGTTTATTGTGACTTGCAAATACTGTATCCTATTAATTGATCATCATTTACAATCACACAATCACAATCACATATTAATAATAATTACATTTTATATTGTTATATTAACGTTAATAAATATACGATTAAGATTGTGATTGTTAGATGATGATTAATTAATAGAATCTAGTATTTTGCAAATAGTAAAAAGTGAAATACAATTTAAAATAAAAACAAATAATAATTTAAAAAAATAGTAATAATATATTATTTTAGAAAAAATCAAATATATTATAATAAATAAAATTCTAGATAAATAAATCTAAATAAAAATAAAGAATTTATGTATATACTTTAATATAAATAAATTCAAATAAATCAAATAAATTAGAATTGATTTGAATATATTTGAATTTAATATATTTAATATGATCTAAAAAGTAAAAAAATAGATAGAATTTATTGCGATTTGCAAAATACAGGATTCCATGATTGATCATTATCTAACAATCATAATCACTATCATATATGTACTAATATAACAATTTAAAATATATTTGTGTGATTGTTAGATGAAGAACAATCAATGAGATCCAGATTAGCAAGTCGAAATAAACAATATTATTGTGACTTACAAAATTCTGGATCCTATTGATTGATCATAATCTAACAATCACACAATTACAAATACATATTAATAACAATAATATTTTACATTATTATATTAACATTAATATGTATACGATTGAGATCGTGATTGTTAGATGATCGTAATAATATATTATTTTAATAAGTAAAATTTTAGATAATAAATCTAAGTAAAAATTAACAATTTACATATATTCTTTAATATAAATATATTCAAATTGATTTGAATAAATTAGAACAGATTCAAATATATTCGAATTTAATAGATAAATTGAACTAGATTACTAGACACTTAGCTGCTAGTTTAAATTTATATATCTAATTTTTGCAGTCTAAATTTATAATTTAACACAAATGATGTAAAACTTAAATGCAGCATATGGGTGATAGTGGTATTTATTTTGATTAAAAACTTTTTATATATCATTCTTGGTAAGCATAACTGATAAAGAATACCCCAAATACTTGTCTACTACTGTATAACATATTCTGGCAACTATTTGATAAATTATCAATATGTTGAATAGTATCCATATGATTACTAATTATAGGAGAATACTATAATAAGCGGTAATTTACATAGTTCAATAAGAATTTTTTAAATTTTTGTTGTGAACATTTTAGATTTATCTGGATTATTTCAAGAAATTCTGCATATATCAAAATATTTGCCAGGTTTATAGTACAGAAACTTTGAACTACAAATCAAATTTCATGATCAGTAGATTAAAAAACGGTTGATTTGCAAAATTTTAAAATCTGCATAAAAACTACCTTATTGCTAAAGTACTAAGAATCTAACCCCAATATAACAATAATAATAACATGTGATGGTGCTACAAATATGCTACACATTTTAGACATGTAGAGTATATATTATATAATTTGCTAATGCTATTATGATTATCCTTAAATAATATAAAAATAATTTATACAGATTAATCTAAATATAACCATAACGTGAAATGAACGATTTTAACATAATAGATATATTCAAATTAATTCAAATAGATTCAAAAAATTTGAATTAATTAAAATCATTTAATTTAATATTTATTTTAAGTATAACTTTTATGTCTTATTAAAGTAAAAATAACAATTAATAATATTTTTTTATTTTATATTTTTTATTATTTTTAATTATTTCAAATTATTTCGAAATTATTTTGATTAAAAATATTGTGAAATATATTTTGAAATATTTCAAAATTTTCTTTAAAATTTTTCGAAAATGTTAATTTCTGAAATATTTCAAAATTTATTGCGCTTATTTGCAAAATTTTTTCATAATGCAAATTCTTTTGCAATATTTCACACCTTTAAATTTGCTAATATATGCTATATTGTATTTGTTAGTATGATGTCATATTGTTATGCTACAGTTTGCTAGTGTACTGTCATGCTGCATTACTAGCTTGTGTTGTGCTAGTTTTGTGTACCATATTGTATTGATATTGTGTCATGTCATATTTCAATAGTGTTGTTATACTGTTGATACTTTAGCATTTTACTTGTCATCTTTTGATTAGTATTATAGATTGTTGATAGTATGTAATGTAACAGATTGAGGCAGCAGTAGGTTCGATTAAGGTTTGGATAGGTTTAAAATGAGAGTTAAAATAGAATTAGAACATAAAGCAGGTTAGGATTAGATTAGGGTTATAGATAGGTTTAAAGTAAATGTTAAAATAGAATTAAAATATAAAGCGAATTAGAGTTATATAGAGCACAGGATTAGTATAAAAGTTAGAGTTATATTTAGATAGTTATGTGGATCTAGTTTGAGATTAGAATTAGGTTGGTGTAAGGTAATAAGATAATGCATTTAAATTAGTATTATATTGTGGAGCAGATATTCTAGTCAGAAAATATTTTAAAAATGGATATTGTAGATCACACCTTTTATGGAGAACGTCTAAAGCTATATTCAATTACGTATTTTTTATTTTTTAATTAAAGTTAAGGTAAGGGTTAGTTTGGGATTAGGATTAGGTCATATTTTATAGTAAAATTGTCTTCTTAACATTTTTTATTAATACACCAAAATAGGTTTAGACTATCATTTCTTGTATTTTTTGTGATTTTTACTTTTTTTACTGTTTTTGTCTCTTCAGGCTAATCCGTATCGATCAAAATAAACAATTCTATTAGCTTTAGATCATATGATAGACACAGCTTTAGATGACCCCTTTTATGGTATAAGAGTATCGATCAGAAGATTCTAGATTTCATAGTACATAAGTATTAACTAATTAAATTAATCAAGAAGTTCAATATATAAAAGAGATATACAAATAAGTAGCGAAGCTTTATTTTATACTAAATCTTTTAAATAGTAATTATCTTTTGCTTTAACTATTACTATCTTTCAAAAAATACATTATTGTATTTGGTTTATACTATCAAACAGTACAATCTGTATACATTATTAAACAATATTGCTCGATATTTATTTGCCACTTAAATCTATTTCTGTACTTCATCTTGATTGTTTTCTTTTATAAATAACTTTTAATACCTACATAGTTAAAATAAATTAAAATTTTAAGGTTACTATAGTGTAAATAAAACTTTTAAAACATTTTTAAAGATATACAAATTTTAAAAATAATCGTATGTTAACTGTTAACTAATGACAAGTTTTAACTTTTTGTTAAAACAAATACCTTTTTTTAGCTTCTCATTTACTTTGGCAAAAAAGGTTGATTGTCACTGATTAATTTTGATTATTAAAACTAAACATCTTGAACAATATGTTCGAAGCTTACCAGGTCTCAATAATTATCAAAAAAATTTTTTTCACAATATATAACGTTTGAGTGATAAAATACACATGAAAGCCAATCAAATTCAAGAATCTATCTGTAGATCATTCTAGAATGTGATTTTTTAATTTGGAATATCCCCTGACTATATTCATTATTAATGATATTTGTATTAAGATATTTTTAAAAATAGTTTTGCACATTATATAAATAATATGAAATAATTACAAAATAAATCTGTATGAATTACTGATAAATAAGATAATATAAAATATAAAACATAGGGTGATTTAAAAATTAATAAAATAAGTGACGCATTTACTTCAAAATACGTAATCTATAAATCCTGTATTTTTTAAAGGATATGCTTATTTATATAATCGCTTACCGGTAGATATTTATTTAAAAAAAGCTACTATAATATACTATATAAAAGATCCCTCTATATATCAGATCTTCTATGAATTAGACCCGGGTCTGTAATATAGGACAAGGTTTTGGTAAAATATAAGAGATCTGGATATTTTATATAGCAAATAAGTAATAAAAAACCTGGATATTTTATTGTCTGAAGGACATTACAGTAGAAGTATAGTGACCTGTTTATATATGTGTTCACAAATTAAGGCTTTTGATTGGTTGATTAGATCTAAAAATAGCTATTTTGTTAGACTGATCCGTGTTGGCTTTTTTTCAGACTTAAAATAGTTTCTATTTGTCTAGTATAGTGAATAGATAAATAATAAAAAACCTGGATATGATATATAGAGCATTTATATGTATCAGTTGTGCTGGGACATCTCAACTAAATTCTATTATACTATATATAAAAATAAAAGATTTCGCTATGAAATTTTATTCTATTAAGTTAAGTTTAGAATTTCGCTATAAAAAGTTTATAAGTATAGTAAGAAAAACTTTTTGTTAGTACACTAAAGTATTATCATAGACAAACTTTTAATATTCAGACATTTTTTGAGATTTTGCGCTTCATTACTATTTGGCAAGTAAAATTTTTAGATTGGTGATTTAACTACCAATCTTGTTCTATTAATAAATAATATCACGGCTGATTATGAAATCAGATTATTGTGAAATTTGGATCTATTTCATGTATGATTTTTAAATTTTTTTGGGTCTTTTTTGTAGGCTTTTTTTTTATAGTTGAGTTAGGATTTAGGGTTAGAGTTTTTAATAAAAGAGTATTGGTAGATTTTGGTAGGGCCTATATTTTTAAATTGAGACCCTAAATTTCACAATAATCCGATTTCATAATCAGCTGTGACAAATAATAAGCATCTGATAAATGATATTTGAAGGTCTAGCCTCCAAATTTCACTAAATTTATCAATAGTGAAGTTATTTCACTACTTATAGTTAATTTCACTAACACAAATATGCTGTATCACTTAGTTCATGATTTTGATTATATGTTGCAATAGATATTGCATTTTTGAAATAAATAGAGCATTCTCTGCTTAGCATCAGATAATCATCATTATGTAATAGAGTAAATTTTATTTAACAAAAATAGTATTTTTCTCTATCTTCTAATGTCTACAAATTATCCGGTTTAATTCCTAATGATTTATTAAATCTGTATGTAAATCTAAACATATTCACTATATGGTATATCACTGTCATCATTATTGCCTTTGTCACTACTATCGTTATTATTATCACTATTACTATTGTTTCAGATTAAATCAACAATGCTTTTATTATCACTTTCATTATCACTTTTATTATCTGTATCAATATATACATAATCACCTTTTTATTTCAAGCTTCTGAATTCTTTACCTAATTATAATTAAATATTACATCTTCTTCAGATACATCCTGGGTGGTAAAGATACCACAACACTTAAATAAACACATAATATAGGCAGGGTCGACTTGGTTCCACGCTTTTTTTATCTATTGATCTATTGAGCTATCACATTATAGGTGGGTTGTTGGATATAACCAGTAGGTGTCAGTTTTTTAACTTCTTCACTTATCCAATCAAGGTAGAAATTATGATACTTAAAGACAAATTAATAATTGTGTTATTAAACTTATTAAATAACTTACTGATATTATATCTTTTGATGATCAATTTTGTATAACCAAATAGTAAAAATCAAGTTGTAAGTATTTAAACATATACGTATTCTTGATAAAAGTATAAAAAATTAATTGTCAGAAGATATAAATAATAGTACAAGTAAACTCTTGTTATAATGATGCTATTTAGTTGAAAAAAAAATTTTTATAATAGCTTATAATGAATAATAGTATACTTCACTGCACTAAACTAAAATTTAGTCAAATCTAAATCCTATTAAAAAAAATTTTTGTTAGAGAATAAATTTATAAATTATTTTATATTATATATAGTACTTATAATAGTATTTTTTTTTTAATTTTTTAAAAGCTTAACGAATTTCACAAGAATTGCGATTTAATATAATGAGTTATTTAAATAAAAAATTTATTTTACCTTTTCTTTAAAACACTTGTTAATGTATATATCCAAAGGCTGCAATTTTTTGATAAGCCCACCTGAAATAACTGCAATGTTAGTATTTTTTTCATTAAAATGATTTTTAACTGGAGTTGAAATATGACCCAGAAATGAATCTAAAACTAATAATGAACGGAGATTAGAAGACAAAGATGCTTGATGATTCCAAATACGTTCTATCCAAAAAATTATTTCTTTGGTATTTATATATCCTTCTGAATTGGCATATATAACAAGATCTGATAGAAATGATTGTTATAGTATATTTACTAATTTAAAAATTATCATAGAGAGCAATTTAGTTCCATCAGCTAAACAGCTTAAAACGATTATGAAATTAGATTTTTTATATCTACAAGTGCGAATTCTGACAGTTTGAGCACCAGTTTCTTCAACTATAAAATTACTAGATATATCAAATGCTAGTGGTATTTTATCTATATTTTCTATTAGTGAAAGTGAATAATTGTAAAGCATTTGGTGATATAGTATATAACTTAAAAATTTACTTTTTTGAGATTCTAATTCCTCTGGCAATCTTTGTACAACTGTAGTATAATGCCAAATACTAAATTTGTTGTGATACATAAAACCTTCTACCTATTTGTTACTCTACTTGCATGTACTAATTGTTGGGTAAAGTGAAATAAAACATTATTGGCAAGCTGTTTTGCTTTAGTTTTGATCATGTTTCAAGATACAATTTTTTGTTTTGAACATAAAGACCTGACCTATACTTTAAGATTAACTTCTAAAAGAGAATACTTAGGGCATATACTAATGTTTAACCATTTAACGTATAGTGAAACATTTTTCAATTTATTTTTTTTTTGATCTACTCTTATACTTGTTTTGGAGTTATGTTAAAT
Source organism: Racocetra persica (assembly GCA_910592285.1). Taxonomy (NCBI): domain Eukaryota; kingdom Fungi; phylum Glomeromycota; class Glomeromycetes; order Diversisporales; family Gigasporaceae; genus Racocetra; species Racocetra persica. The sequence goes on along the minus strand of CAJVQC010000008.1, from coordinate 15,460 downwards.
TGTTCTGCAGTGCTTTGTTTATTAGCTATAAGATTTTTTTCCAGATATGTGACAATCGTTAATTTCTTACGAATATTACAAGCTCTTTTTTTTTTTAGTGCTATTTGCTTGTTTTAGATTTGTTTAATTATGTTTCATTTTTTTTCTACTAAAATTTAATATTTATTTAGTTATTATACTTCAATATATTTAATAAATAATTTTTTGCTTATTATCTTTTAGCAAGAAACCTGTTTTATTCAAGGCACGGCAAAAATGTAAAACACAAAAATTTTTTTTGAAATATGAATGATAAAATAAAATTTGCATATATCAATCATATTAATAAGTTAATTATAAACCTTATAATTGTTTCTGGCCAAATTCAATAAATTACTATCATAGTACCTTTATAAAAAATTATAATATAGATTGAGATTGGTAATAGCAAGAGATTTTAAATCTTTTATTATTCCATAAACTAAGTCATTTTATGATAATTTATTATATTGTTTGATTCAGATAGTTGTTCAAGTACTTCACTCTTTTTATATTACAAACGTTGACGAATTATTGTTTTATTACTTGTGCTAAAAATCTTTGTCACAAATAAAAAAAGCATACTCATTTTTGTGTTCTATTTTTTTTTTTGATATTTCATAATTGAACTTCTTGTCTCTTTATAAAGTTTCTTGCTATTAAAGTAGTTTTCACTTTCAATATTAGAATCTTTGCTATAAATTATAAAATTTGGTTAAATTCTATGTTTTCATATATTTGAATACTTCCCAAACTATATTATATTTTTGAGAAATATTGAAAATTAATATGTGAAGAGGTGATATATCTATTAAAATTAACAATATATGGTTTTTGCACATATTAAAAATTTTAAATTCATATACATTTTAGGCTTTGAAGTGTGACAGATTTAATTAGATTGGTACTTTGTTCTATTGCACATATTTAAAAAAAAATTTATATGCACTGCAGCTCACTGGATTTTTAGTACTGCTTTTAAGCCTCCTTTTATTTCAAAAACAAAAAATTATTTGAGTGAGCTAAGAAAAAGTTATGTTTTATATAGCTTTTACGAAATTTAATATCTAATGATACTTATATATATCGATATTTAAAGTTAAAATAACATTGTCAAAAATTGAATTCTATAATTATTAAAATACATATTACAGGTTTTTTCTTGAAATCATATTACTAGACCCTATATAAAAACCCCAATTATCAGACCTATGCCTATATAACAGACCTCCAGATCTACTAGAGGTTTTAAAATTGGTGAAATATAGCAGATCCGAGTCGTTTATATGACACATTACAGTAATTTTAATAACAGATATACCTATTTAATTTTTTGACTTAGAATTTTAAATATAAAATAGGATTCTCACTTATTTTCGAAATAAGTTAATTCTAAATTACTCTAATAAATACAAATCATAGTTCGTATAACTAGTAAATATTAGAAATTCTTTTTGGAACTATCAGTTTACCAACATATCTTGTAAAGGTATTCTATTACTATTTGTACCAAATTTTTGTTTCAAATCGGATTATCATATAATACCGATTTGAACCTGATTAGTTTTAAGTTGATCTGTGAATTTTTAATTTAAAAACTTTATATAATATTTTTTTCTACTTATACAATAATAGCCAGGTCTCAGATGCTCTTTAGCTTTAATATGTTATAAGAAACAATAAATTTTATTTGCATAGTCTAAATTATTTACTTTTTAACAAAATTTCTTTGAAGTAAAGTAGAGATCAACAAGAGTATGTGAGATTCTTCTTATAAGTTTTATAATTGTATAGTTCACTTTTCTGTCTTTATTAAATATTTTTGATTAGAGACTAATAGATCTCTACTTGTTTCTAGAATAAACTTTCTGGTTTAAATACCAAATATGTGAGAAAGTTTATCAAAGAAAGAAAAACTTGACACAAGGCACAAACCTATTTAATATTTTTATATATTTATTTCTTGATATTTCATATATTATAGGCTTTATCGACAACAAGTTTGCTTGTACAAGACCAAGAATATTATAGTCTTTATTTTATTGTTTTCTATATTGTTAACTGTAGTTTAGTAAAATTATTGTTAACCAAAAGATTATCAGAAAAAATTCTCTGTAATTTTATATTTTAATTTAAAATTAATTACTTAAATTTTTTATAGAATCAATTTATTTTATAAGTAAAAATTAAATTGTTAGCTATCTAATAATCTGATTTTATTATTATTTTGTAAGTTTAATAAACTTTAAAATGATAAAATAAAATATTATTCAAATTATATTACTACAAATTTAATTTTATTTACAGAATCAACATATTGTCAAGAATATTTAGTAAAAATTAAAAAACTAGACTATACTACTGTAAAATTTACCAAAAGAGCCTTATATACTCTCATTAACCTTATTTTTTTCAAAACAATTTTTGTAAAAGTGAATATTTTAGTTTATTTTTTCAAAAAATTGATATTATTTATATTCCAATTTAGTATAACAAGATAACAAACATGTCAAAATATATGCTTCAAATATAACAATCTAATCAAATAATGCTCTGAGACTTGGATCAAGTACTGACCTTTCTATATTTTTGGTTGATAAAATTTTTTTTACTAGTTTTTAACTTCTATATACTATTCAGATAAAGTTTAAAGTAAAAACTAGTTTATTTAATAGTATATAATTTTTACAAAACTTTTATAGGTTTATAAATATGATATTAGAATAGACAGATTTCTTTTTCTTTTATTTTCAATATTCCTTTACTCCTTTTTAGTATTTTGCAAAATCAAATCAAAATTTGAATTTGTATCAAATATTTGATCAAATTTTTTAAAAATTTGATCAAATATTTGATACAAATTCAAATTTTAATTTGATTTTGTGGAGTACTACTCCTTTTTTTTTCTTGCTTGTATACTTTATCATTATTCTCTATACCTTTATATTTTATTTTTTTCTTTTATTTATGCTTTTTTGGATTTGGCTTCTTGATAAAGCAATACAACTGCTCTAACTAATAATTGAAGGATTCAAATTCTCAGAAAGTTGAGAATCCAACATGAAGCAAATTGCTACTGATAGTATTACACCTGGATTATAAAGTTGAGTGAGTCTTCATTGAATAGAAATATAATACAAAAATTTTGTATGCCTGTTAATAATAATTTTTTAGTATTTCCAATAAAATAATAAAAACAGGACTACCAAATATAAAAAAAAAAAATCAACATATTGTCCCAGAAATCAAATCCCAATATATCTTTTTATATTTTTAATCAAGTTAACTTAGTATAATTCTAAATATTATATATATTATATTTTCATTATCTAATAATTATGATATATTAATGCTTTTAAATTATTTATAAAACACACACCTATGGTGGTTTTGCATCTATTATGTTTTTATGTTTTTTAAAATTTTTATAAGTTTTGTATACAAAATTTTCAACACCAGTTTTTACATTAAGGTTAATATTTAAAGTTAGGATTAGTGTTTGGGAAGGGTTTTTGAAGGCGTAGAACATTTTTACTTTGAACATTTCATATAGATTAATTATCCAATTTTTGAGATAATGTATGCATAAATGCATTGTTAATAAAAGTCTTAATCTGTTATATAGTTTATCTCAGATTATCATTTTTTAAACCTTAAGAATAAAAGCTATTTATTATTTAAAATACAAAAGTTTTTGAGAAATTTTGACAAAACGAACGTTTTTACCCGTGTTACGTTACACCTGATCTCTAGTTGCACCAAACTTGAACGATAAATCATAAAATTCTAAAATTTTTGGTTTTATAAAAGTAAGATCACGTAAATTTGCTAATTGTTTCTCATAACCCGGCCGGGTCAATTTTTAAAGACAAATTTTATTAGAAAAATTCCGGGTATAATTTTTAAAAATTTTTAATACGTTTAACAATTTATATGTAAATAAAGAATTATTTATTGTCACGGATGACGCTAAAATTCGGATGATCGTGAAATTAATATGTTAAACCATCTGATTAGTTAGGGTTAGGGTAATTAACCAATGGGGTCTTCAGATTTCACAACCATCCGAATTTCACAATCATCCGCGATATTTATTGAATAGGATTTTTTTTAAAAAAATTTTGTAGATAACAATATGTAAGAGCGATCGGGTTTCGTGCAATCATATTGGTGAGGATCACACAAAATCATAAAATGTGTACAGATTCTCATTAAATACATCCATATTTCGCCTCTGAATCTCGTTAGAGTCCTCTACTTGAGCAACAATTCGAGGGTCAGAGAAAAACGCCTAGGAAAAAAAAAAAATTAAGTCACAAGATATTATTATTAAATTAAAGTGAATAAACGTCTCCGGTTATACCCACTTTAGCATAAGAGTCAATATCAAATTTGAACGGTTTCGTTCCAAAATTCGCTTCCACGCATTCACCTCGAGTCCTCAATCCAACAATAGGATATAATGCTTCATTTAAAGCACATTCAAAAGCGATCCCTGGATTATTTTAAAAATTTAGGGTTACATTTTAGCACTTCTTAAATGATAATATCATAAGCATATTAGTCTAGGAAAGTACGCTTACCTAAATTGACGCCATTTTTCGTATAGAAAACATTTTGATCTACAAAGTTTACACAACAACCAATGGTGTCTCCCGTGCTATATAAAGGCCCGTACCTTGTGCCAAAACCGTTTTCATAAAATTTACATCCATCATCGCCATGATATCCCATCGTTCCCGGACACCATCCTGTGATAAGAACAAAAAAAATAAATAAATAAATAAAATAAAGTAAAATAACATGAATTTTCGTGAAGGAAATAATATTAAATTCGCAAACTTAATAAACCTGGTAAAATATCAAGTATTTCTAAATCTTTAGCAAATCCAACACCAATATATCTAATTTGATTGGAAGTTATATAATTAGAATAATAATGAAATAAATAAGTAGATAAATAAATAATTAGCATAAAAGTTCATATAAACACACCCATCTTCACCTTTATCTATAACATTGATTTCAAAATAGTATAGCAAAACTTCAGGCGGAACAGGATAATCAGTTGGAACTGATTCGGCTTGACTGTCATCAACTCCGGGTCCTTCGTTAAACACGAATACGAACGTCAATTAAAAGACGTGTATAAAAACCAAAATAAGAACTGAAAAAACATTTATAATTACCTATATATTCAAGTATTAATTTATTATCCATACACTTGACAAACCTCGGTGAATACGGTGAATACTCTTCGAAGCGCGTTGGTAGATATAATGGATCGGTTGAATTATGGTTTTCTATAGGTGTACCTTTGAGATATCCTGGAAGATAAGGTTCATCTATGTCCATATTCATCAGGGTTGGATATTACACACGTTTTTTTTTTATTATAGTGAGATGGAATATGGAGAATTTTTTAATTACAAAATTATTATAATAACGATAAGTACCACTAGAGTAACGTCATGATTATGCGATGGATGATTTGATCTTTCGGAATTCGTTCATTATCTTCGTCAAATCACTTATCTACCAATCAAAATCTACACACGTGACACGGATGCCCGATTATGCGAAGCATCCAAGATGCGAAAATTTGGTATGTGCATCTTATCGTAGATGATTCCGATATGGTTACACGATTGATAAATAATTTTTTTTATACATTTTTACAATACTTCTTTTAAAAGCTCGGGTAGCTTAATTTTTTATGAAATGAGAATAAATTTAACGGATGAATTGATATTTTTTTTGAATCCCACAACTTTTTTTTGCAGTCTGATTGGCCGATTTGCTAAAATTCGAGATACGATTGGTTGAAATCCCGGACACCCTAGCATGCTCACATTTAATCATTTGACAAACAATTAACCAATAAAAATCGTTTAAAATTATGTGCCAAAATTTTATAAACGATGTTTGCTGGGTATTAATTCTAAGAGAATTTCTATTTGTACACGGGGTGTATGTACACGTGTATATACACGGGAAATGTAGATATCTCAAAATTTTGATTATGAAACCACCTTTTGGCTTCTAACAAAAAAAAATTCCTTGTAAAATTTTGGTATAGGATATATCTTGCCTAATTCCAAACCCACCTTTACCTTAATCATAAGAGAGGGTTTAATTTTTCGTTTGTAAAAATTGTTTTGATGGCATGTTACACGAATTTAAATTCAATAAATTATGTATAAACACTATGTGTAAACTAATAAATTTTCTAATTCTAATTGGTCAATCATTGAAATGTGATTATTACATATACATAACAGCTAACCTTGAATGAAGTGTCTGCCATTAAAACGAATTGTCAAAGGATACGGCTATAAATTCTTAAACTACACCTTCTGTTCTATCTGCAGTAGAAATGGGTCCATATCATTTTCTCGACATTTTTTTCTTCGACCGACATCACATAGGGTGATGATTAATATTTAATGTCTGATGAATATTAGGAATCGACTTTAAATATTAATCGTCACACTACGCGATTTCAGTGAAATAATTGTCGAAGAAAAACATGACGGGGAAATGATATGGACCCAGTAGAAATAATTCAGAAAACAGGGGATTAATCCAGAAGTTAGCGACGGGTAATTTTTTTTTTTAGGTTAAGGTAATTCAGCAATCAGCAAGATGTTTGTACCTTGACTAAAAAGAGCCAAGTTTTTTTAAAAAAACTTGAAGATAGCGATTCAATTAACAATATTTACAGTTAGTTTTTTCAATATTTTTTCTTAATATAGATTATTCGACCAAGTTTTAAAATCTACAATATATTAGATATTGAGTATGCGTAGAATATGTACGATTACATGCTATGTTCTATAACTACAGTAGTGTTTGGTTTTTTATACTGTCCATACTTTCTATATGCTTATTGATAGCTGACGGCTCTTTTTAATCCATTTATGTTATTCATTTTTTTATCATGCTATTAAATTATGTGCTAGTCAGTAAGCGATTTGGTCAATAAAGATTATCTATGTATTTTAAAGAATTGATAAATTAAAACTTTTTTTTATTGAATTTAGCCAGATATGCATTTGACAATAGTTGTAAGGATCAATGTATTAAAAATTTCATTGTAAATTCAAGTTTATAGTTTAAATATATTTTTTTATCTGATAATTTTTAAAATCTTTTTTACTTTAAACTCATTTTCTATTAGTCAATCAAAATTTTGTAACATCTACAAAAATTAGCCAATCAGAATGAATACTCGCTATGCTTAGCCAATCATCATGACTGTATGTATAATGTGATTAGGGCATGCCTTTTGCCTATGGGCATGCCCTCGAAGGCTGCCCATGCCTTTGTGCCCCAACCCTAATTGAAAGGTTGTATGATTTGATCAGCTCGCCCATCATATAGCACATATCCACATCTTTAATATTTTTAATTATTTTCTCTAATCATAACTTTTATATATTAGTCTGTTTAAAATAATAATTTTATTACCAATATTTATTGCATATTATTATATCTTTCTTCTATTTTACTCTTGAAAATCCTTTACTCTTAACTTCTTACCATTTTTCTCTGGTTAATAATCTAAATCTAAATCAACTTTCAGATCCATACTCTAGATAACTTTGTGCGCTAAACATAATTACACTTGTTGGATTCAAATGGATTCAACTAATATTTCGAATATACAGTACGAAAGCTTTAAGTTTGTTTAGAAATCTTGTGCACGTTTAGTAGTGCGAATGGGCTATACAAGTCCCTTGCAAAAAGTACTTTAAACTATATAAAAAACAATCTTCTAAATGTATAACGTAATTTATATAGGGTACGGTCCCTTCTGTTTCTTTCTTTTTCTCGATTATGCGAAGTATCCGAGATGCGAAAAATGGTCAATTATGCGCATCGCATCGCATCGTATAATCCTAGAAACCCTACACTAACCTAAGACTATGCTGATTTTTATATTATAAATTCTATAATAAATTATAAGAAAATACAAACTTTAAAGCGTTATACTGCAAAATTTTAAGATAACAGCATTTGTTAAGTAAAAAATGTTTCTGGCTAATTTCGGATTAGTTAGGCTTAAAAAAAAATTGTCAATTTGGTTCCTTTTCCTCAGAACACAGCCCATATGAATGTCTTCCTATAAGTTGGTTGGAGAGTTACAAAAAATTAATAGCAATAAGTAATTGCAGATTTTCGCCTAATTCGCATAATTTTGGCACATTTTTTTAAAAATTTATCGCGTAATTTCGCATAAATGTACAGAATAGCATATATAGAAAATGAGGAGCACACAACCTGAAAGGCCATCAAAATTGCAGGTCATGTAAGGAAACGCGTTCTGCTGTAACAATAATCAGGAAGCATATAAAATTATTCATCGTAAATTTTATTGTTCTATTGCGCATTATGGTTTTGATAACCTTGATTATCTTTTACAACACCAAAGAAATATTGCTTTTCTATTAACTGGTTCAATTAAACGATAAAAATTCAATCTAATAACATCGTATTACATACTAAAATTGTTAGAATTGATTCTAAGGGATACAATATAAAAAAAAAAACATTGTCTCAAAAATTCTATTGTAAAACAATCTAAAAGTTTACCAGTATTTTTTCAGTAAACATAGCCAATAAAAATAAACTTCCATTATATATTTTCGGATGCCACTACGTAAAATTCGTTTTCCTTCAGAGATTTCTTTCTAAAAAATTAAATGTTGAAATTGGTGTATCACTTCGTAATTCTTATTTAAATCCTACAAATTAGATATTTAGGTTTGTAGGACTTTTATTAAAGTATTCCCTCAGCCGGCACGCAAGGATGTATTTCATCGGCTGGGAGATTGTGCAGTAATATCCCTAATTAATATCGTACATATAACAACCTCTTCACGTACACTGTCGATGAAAGAAATCTATCTATCCTTAAATACTCTTAATCGATTATTAAGAGGTGATTTATTGATACATGTTTACAAAAATAAACCATTGTACCCTTACGAATATTACTAATTTACTATATCTATCGTATTCATGGCGCATTATTATCAGTAGTATTGGTATTAACAGTTGTACTGTTCGACACATTAGAATTAGTATTATTTGATGCCAAGCGATCAAATACACCTTGAACACCCTCACTAACAGCACTTCCAATCGCGTTTTTAAGTCTCTGTCCTTCTTTCGTAGATGGCTTAACCAAAAACAGCTTCACATTAGTTCCGTTGAATATTCCTAGATGGCTTAACGATGCTAAATATACTTGTGCCCACAACATACTCGCAAACCAAACTACGCTCGCCTCTGACCATTGGAATTTACGAATGAAAAGGGATTGCGGAGGTGATAATATTCCGATTAAGGAAGTAGTTCGAAGAAATTCTAATACACCCTGATCAGTAGTGATCGATTGTGAAGCACACATGGATTTAACTTTAGGAACTAATTCACTAAGAAGGACTCGAATTGTTCCAAATGGCAATTGTGGATGCCAAGAAGATACCTACAGCACATGAATTAAAATTTGGTACATTGTATATGATAAATAATACTAACTTTTAGAATAAATACAAACCCAGTCTTCAGTTGGGATAAAACCTGACTTTCCAACAGCAAAAGGTGTTATAATATTATTACTATTAGTTTCATTGTTTTGAGAGCTGTCCATGCTACTACATTGCCTACTTGCTGCTGTGACACCCTCCGGCAATTTACCACGAGCTTTTTCAGATAAATGCGTTGACTCCTCATGTTCATCTACTGAAGGTACATTTAACAATTCTGTTTTTTCGTCTGATTCTGACTCATGTTCCTCGTCCTTTTTATTACTGGACATACTTTCTGTATCCGTCTGTGGTTGTGAAGCCGATTCATCATGCATACTTTTTCTATCTAATGATGATTCAGATTTATTCATGGAAGTATTGTGCACCTGTTTTTTACGTTTTTCTTTAACAGATTGTTGTCTTTTAATCTCAGCTAAACCTTTCAAAAGTGTAAAGTCGAACAATTCTTCAAACTTCTTTGGGTTACAAACGATTGCATAAACAACATGCGGATTGTCTATAAATACAAAGTAAAAAGAAAAATATTACAAACGCAAATATATACGAGTGTCGCCAAATAAAATCATGCAATTCTAAAAAATATATTATGAAATTCATAATAGTTTATTTTTAGAATTGATATATATGCCGTGACTGAAGTTGGCACCAGGTTGAAGTTGCACATGACTGAAAATTAGTCTCTGAAATTGGACGCATTAGTTAAGAATTAGCCAGGACGGCCTCCCAAAGTGCCAGTGACGTAATGAATACTACAGACATTTCACCAATCAGGTAATACTATATAATTAAGTGATGGTAAATAATATATGCATTACTTAATTGGTAACAGTGATTTAGGTCACTGGCACTTTGGGAGCCGCACTGACTAATTCATTAGTTACCGTATTTTCGCGTAATAACGCCCATGGGCGTTATTTCGAATTTTGGCCTGAATTAAGATTAATTAGGCCGAAATTCGAAATTACACCCTGCGCGTTATTACGCGAAAATACGGTAGCAATTTTAGGCAGGTGTAACTTCAGTCGCGACATATACATAGATAGATGTATAGATAAAACCAACCAGAAAATTGATATTGGATAATGTTATTAAAAGCCTCTAACATATATCCCACCAATCGATGATTTCCTTCATCAGATAGCAAAAACCCTGGTGATGAGAAAGATGAAAAAAGTTGAACTAATTTTACTGATGAAGTAACAGACAAGTTCTTCAAATATGGGGACACATTTGTGATTGTCAGCACAAATGCAGGATAAAGCGGATGTAATGTTCCGCGCGTTGTTGCTATAAGTGCATATATTGACTTTATTTATGATGAAATTAATAAATTAATTTTAATTGATCCATAGAAAGAATAAATACAGGCAAGTTTGCTTACAATGATCATATAGTCAGCATAAGTGCCAGCATTAAATGCAGAAATTCGAACGGTCGAAGGAAGTGATCCATGGCCTTCAAATTGCTTGTTCAGCTTCATGCCAAAGTTACGATCTGCCGATAGCGTTTGCAGAATAAAAGCACACATACGCACAAATCCAAGTTGCGCTTAAAATATAATGAATTTTGTATAATAAATGGTTAAGTCAAATTGCAATAGATGAACTAAAATATATTATTGATCATGCAAACCTTGATCATGTTTATTTTCCATGGAATAATACAGCAAAACAATTAAAACGTCCAGAACTCTATCAGTTTCCAGTAAGTAATTTCGAAATCTCTGTAAACATATGTGTATTAAAATTTTTGCATTTAATTAATCAGACTACACAATTCACATTATATAGAGCCCACTTTATTAATCTCCAAAAATTTCCATAAAAGCATTAACATTTCCTGGTGGCATCGGATTTGCTTGGTAGATCCCGGTAAGTATGTGTTATTCGCCTTATATTATTATAAATCATCGAAATATTAGTTTGATGATTTTTCAAAATTATTTAATAATATTAATTTCGTGGTACCTGCATCGGATTACTTAGAATACGATATATCCCATCCATAAGAAACTGAAAATCTTGAGACCGATGTAATTTTGAAGCATAATGTCTAAATGCATTGTCTACATTTGGAGGCAAATGTGATTTTTGAGGATTTGTATTCAGATTTGTAGCATCATTATGCACCCCTTGAGTTGTATAAGGTTCTCCTAATGAATTTTTCGGTGAAGTAGCCGAAGCAGGTTCTTCATTGTTTTCTATTGTGCCAGCGGATGACAATCTATTATGTTCTTCTGGATCATTAGTGCCAGCGGATGACAATCTATTATGTTCTCCTGGATCATTAGTGCCAGCGGATGACAATCTATTATGTTCTCCTGGATCATTAGTGCCAGCAAAGATAGTATCTACCCTATTTGACGGGGAACGATAGTCTAATAAGACTAATAAAACCTGTAAACAGAGAGTCACGAGAATTTCCCGTGGATCTGCAAAAACCATGTGGTTGTAAGGTACTCCCCAGCCAGCAGGATTGTATTTCACAGTGGTGTTAAGCAAGCTGCAGAGTAATGCAAGAACAACCTTTCGTTCCAATTTAAGAACCAAGAATTTGATCCATTTATTTTCTTTTGAAATAAAGGTTGCTAACAGTCAAAAGTATATGAAAAATCAGTATAAACATTTTATGATTTATACACAACTTTTATTATATACCTCCTGGCATGTACATTGACTTTGAAACAAGTGCAAGAAGGAGTCTTAATGTTTCCGTTTTATTAGTATCATTTTCTTTTGACGATCCAATTGGTATAGTAGATCCGACACCTGTTTCCCTTTATAAAACATTATGATGAAATTTAGCGTTTCTTGTAAATGAAGCTTTTAATAGACTCGCCTACCAATTAACATAAACGACGCGAGAAGTTTCACTCGCGAGATTTATTGGTAATGTGAAACCTGTCAAAAATAATAGGTCGATTAACGCGGACAAAAGGCGTTCCCCAAGGGGCGGTATTGTTTCATAAGATTCGGAACTAGTCCGATTTTGGGTAGAGGATTCCTATATATTGCATGACAAATAACAATGTTAGCAAATATATATATATATATATATATATATATATATATTATAAATGTTCTGGTCCACCTGAATTGCATCCCTTTCTGAATTTTCAGTAATAATTCTATCACCCACCTCTTTTGAAGCACTTTGGATATCACCGGTGTTCTCTGGTTTTATGTTTTTCTTGATGTTCTTTGTTGGTGTCCAAAAGAACTCATTCTCCCAATCTTCTAATTCTTCTGATTCAAAAATAAATGGCATAACACGTGTAAGGAGCCTAATACAATTGAGAAGTTGTAATGTAGAATTTTGAGGGGAGGGAAAATCAGGTGCCCTCATAATATGACAAATCTGATCGGTAATCTACAAATAGTAATATCAAGTCATTTAGTCTAAAATATAAGACCGATCAATTGTTTTATTATAGACCTTATGTATTAGTGTCTCAATATTTTCCCTCGCTTGATCTCTTGCGCGTCGAATGTCTTGCGCACCCACAAGTGAAAATACATCGTCAGCAGACTCTGGGAGATCCCAAAACTAAAATATGATTATATAAGACATTATGTCAGTTTTTTTAATTAATACTTTTAATTTGACATTTTACCTGTGACCAATATTCATCAGAAGCATCAATATTCTAAAAATAAAAAATCTTTTATTAGGATATAATGCTCTATTGGCATTAGTACATACGGTAAATGCTTACTCGCTCTTCAAATAACCTAAATACGCCCTTACGAAAGGCCAATTTACTATCCGTTGCTCCCATTTTGGCAATCTTAAACCCAGGAAATCCTAGGCTCCTAGTGCAATACTAAACTCTCAAGTCGATATATCTTACTCGACAATAAACAGAGCAAGCACACGATTCAAAACTTTCTAGAACGTAACGAGAGGGCTTATATACTTGGCATTGGGCGTATCTATCCAATCCGAATAAACCATGCCTGTGAATTGTTACACACACCCGTCCCAAATTTATGCAGGTCAACCAACGATTATTTTCGGAAAATTTCAATGTCTTTGGAAATACTGCTAACACTAAATAATGGTCAAAACGTAACTTTGTATCACCATGCGTTGAAATTCTCTGCTTCGCTTCAGACAATAATGGAAATAATGGCTTCAATGTTTATCAAATTTACACTAAATTCAGGAATGTTTGAAGTATTTTGTTTTTGTAAACTTTGAAATTATTTTAATACAGTTATTATAGCTAAAAAATGGTATCTAATCGTCAAAATTTGATAAACCCGGATAAACACCTCTAACCCAATGAAAAAATGGCATAACACGTGATCTGCCCGCTTTAAGGGACCCCTAAACTTGGAAATGTCTACATGCTGCATAAATTATATTCTTGATTTTTATATAAACCCCTAACAATTACTGCATCAAAAAAGTAACCCTAACTGCATTAAAAAAGTAATTCTAACGCACCTTGCTTTCGGAATGCGCCACATCACGTTACTGCAAAAGTGTCTAGACTTCGAGGTAGGAACGTTCCGAGTGTCCCGATCTTGTAGATCGTTACACAATTAATTAAAGATTTTTTTTATACATTTTACAATACTTTTTTTAGAAGCTCGGGTGGCTTATCCTACAAGTAAAGGGGGACAAGTACAATAAGTGAACTTGTAGCTTTCGCTTAGCCATATAACATATTCGCTTAATCCAACTTAATCCAACAGCCTTCATATTCAAAGTCATGTCTGAAATTACTACTGAAATTACTAAATATAAGGAATGCGGAGCCACTGAATCTAGTAGATTTCGTCCATTAAAGAACGAAAATGGAGGCAGGCTGAAAGAAATGGCTTAACAAAGGTAACGTGGGAAGAAGGCGATATTTTATATCACTTGTGTTATATGAATTTAATAAAAAATCCGTTACAAAGACTTAAAAAAAATACCAAACAAGTAAAAGTCTCTGTTGAAGAAGCAGAAGATATAATTAGGAATGAAATAGAAGCTATAGTTAGAGAAAAAGTTACAAATCAAGATATAGAAATTGTAATGGATGATGTGAAGGATGTAGATACGATTGATCTTATTGGGGCTATTGAAACTATGACGAGAACCTTCTATAAGAGAAAATATGTAAAAAAAGAAGGTCCCATATATTCGTATGACGAACTAAGAAAATTATTTCAAGCAGATAAGAATCTTAACAATTTTCTCAACCAACTTTATTTGACAGCTAAGCCCCTTGAACGCGGTGAGAAAATCATGGATCGTATGAAGAAATTAATCGTTCACATTTGTTATCTTCTTACATCGTTAAATAATACAAAAATTAATTTGTTTAAGTTCAATGTAGCGTTTTATTTGGATTCTGTAGATACAAGTAATGAAGGCTTAGATATATTAGCAAATCTTGGTGTAATTACAATATCAAGAGCAGTGGATCAAAGAAAGAAAAAAGTCTCTGACGCCTATGAGAAATACGTGAAAAATTCTATTTTAAAATATCCAGGCAATGCTTTCGTATTGAATGTCGACGATTACTACAATATCCACGTTCCACAGCAGGCTAACTCTACTAGTACGTCCCATCCAGCACACATGGCAACTATAATAGCAAATCTGTGTCTCATCTTAGCAATATCACGTAATAGAGCGCTCAACTCAAATTTTCGATGATGAGCTGATAAACAAACATCTTAATGAATAGTTCATCATAAACCTTGATATTCCTTATAACGAGCATCAACTAGGTTGTATGAGTAAGTGTTCTGATAATGAAATTATTGAGCGACTAATATTGTATAGTTACAATGATAGGTTAGTAGAAAAAAAAGTGATTGGCATATCCAGGATACTATTCTCTTTGATTTTGTTAGAAGAAATTTGAAAACAATGAAGAACCTGCTTCG
>CAJVQC010000007.1:0-25776 GCA_910592285.1 Racocetra persica | reverse complement strand
ACTAAACTTTACCAAAACTTCATAATATATAGATTAAAACCTTTACTTTATGATAATAAAAGTTTTAACACTTATATTATTTAAAAAAAATCTACTTCTATATATTGTTAAATTCTTCTAGGTCGATTGAAATTTGCCTAGATAACACAAAAATTACTAATTCTTATTGGTCAGATTTCAATTGTTTACAATTTTGATTGGTCAAATCAATGTAAATCATATAATATCATATGATTTGCAATGTGATTACTATTAAAAATGATCTATGTTTACCCTACCCTTAAAATATCATTTTAATAATCTATCTGCTTTTACAACTTATATAAAACTAACAAAAAATAGACAAAACAGTTTATCTTATTAAAATATATAATAATATTATATATTATACACACATTTGATTTTAAATTTTCAAATCAAATTAAAGTTTTGGCTATTTATAAAAATCTTCGATTTTCTTAAAATTTTATTAAGTAAATCAATTTTATATATTAAATAAAAATATTCTCAAAAACTCTCTCCGCTAATCATCAATTTCAAAAATTGACAAAACAAAAAACAAAGGATTTCTCAATAAACAATATAGAAAACAACCTTCTTGATACTAAGAAAAAAAATCCAGCAAAGAAAAACACATCAAGTTTCTTAATACAGGTCTTTGAAAACACTCGATCTCAAAAGAAATATTTTAACTTTGGCAATTTTTGCACGGAAAATTTAGGGATTTTGGATTCTCACTCTAGACTCTGTAAATCTAACAATAATATAAACGTATGACAAGAAATCAACAAAATAAAAACAAACAGATGTGTTCTACATTAGAAAACAATAGCAATAAATAAACAAGTACCTATTCTCCTTTTCAGAAACTTCTGTATACAACAACAACAAACAGCAATTTCAACATATGGATCTGTAAAAACAACAAAGAAATTTAGAAGATTCTAGCAAAAATGGAATCTGAAATAACAAAACTAGTTTGAACTGGTTTAATAGCGTATATACATGAGATATGTGAAAAGTCCTTAAATATATAAATAACAATAAGCTAGTAGAAATTCTACAAACATACAAACCGATGGAACCAAATGATATAGACAACCTAGCCAAGAATTTAGTAATAAGGAACCCAGACCAGATAACAGTATATGAAGTATTATTATATAGTCAAGTAAGGGATGCTTTGAGAGAAGCAGACCTAGGTTTACAAGAAGATTTAGCCAAAAGGTGGGCCGAAAAAGCCAAACTTACAAAAAACAATCCAGCATCAATTAAATATATAACAAATATGAGTGAGAAAGAAATACTAAAAGAAAAAAACAAGATGGAGGGAGTAGAAAAAGAGGTTCATGCTAAAACAGATCAAGTGATAGGAACAAAGAAGTGAAGATAAGCAGAAGAAGAAAAACTCAGTAGAGACATAAACGAAGTTGTAAAACAAATGCAAGACTTAAAAATCAAAATGAAAATAGAGATCCAATCAGCTGATTCACCTTTATCCAAACCAGACCTTCTAAGAGATACAGAAATTAGAAACAGCAACACAAATGTATCAAGAGGAAAAAAGGTAAAAAAGGATGAAGAAGCTCCGATCAATAGAATATTGGCAGATACTATCAAACAAAAGAAAGTATATAAACAAGAAGAAGAAAAGCAGATGGAAGTTCAAGATATAAATCAAAACCTTCTAATTCATGCCACACCATTAGAACAAAGTATGTGGTTACTTGAAAATAGAAACTGCGAAGACAACAAGGTCTTTATCACCAATATACTGTTATACAACCTTTTCAGCAATTCAGGCAAAGAAAGAGCAGGCTATGTCAAAAAAATACTTGGAGAAAACAAGCATATCAAAGGAGTAGAAGAAAAATTTAAAAGAGAAAACTCCTAGGTAGAAATCAATTTTGATTGTAAATATGGTAGAAACCTAGCAATCAACAGGATTGAGAGAAAAGAAGGTGACTGGCTCACACTAATCCCAGAAGAAACAAGAAACACATACTCGAAACAACGGTCTAAAGAAGACAAGAGTAAAGATAAAAGAAGTTCTAATCACAAATGAAAAGAATTTAAAACCAAAGAACAAGATAAAGTAGAAGAAGCAACCTCATATAAAGGCAGAGATTATCAAGAGAATTTTGAATAAATACCAAGAAACTACAATTACAACAGACGCATAAACATGGATTGCATTACAATATGGGACCTTTCAGTAAACATAAATGCAAAAGAAATCAGATATATGTATAAAAAGTTAGGTACAATTGATGACATATATATCAAACGAAGAAATGGCAGAGCATTAGCTGTAATTGAATTCAATGAAAAACTGGAAGAATACGAGTTACTATGGGTTTTACCTGTTAGGGATGGAAGGCTAGCATATGTCTCAATTGGAAAAGAAGACCATGAAGAAAAAAACAAAAGAAATAAATTTATAGCAAAACTTTCAGGGATTACAGAAGACCTTTCAGAAACTCTTCTTCTAAAAAATCTTAAAGATAGAGGTGTGAAAGCAGTATATATTCCAAAAAGAAGAAGTGGTTTTATGAAGCAGATAGCAAAGATAACCTTTGCAAATGAACAAGAAATAAAAGAAGCGCAAAGAAAGTAAGTCAGATACAACAATTTAAACCTCCATTGGGTATAGCCGAAGACAGAAGAAGGCTCTTTTTTGGAAGAAGCAACCAAGAAGGAATGGAGGCAAGACTCTGACAAGAATCAGGACAAAGAATTGAGTGATGAAGAAATGTATCTTACTCAAAGAAAAGATTACAATTATAGTATAACAATAGAAGAAAAAGAAGCTTCAATTAACATTTCATCGGATAATAACCAAGAAAGTAATGATAGCTACAAGAAAAAGAAGAAAGATTTTATACATTAAAAGAAAAACAAAAGCCAAAACAGCAAAAAGAAGCAGGAAGAAGAAAATCTAGCATATAGAATTGACCAACACCAGTTAATACTTGAAGAAATCTTGCGAAGATTAGAATATATCAGTAGGCAACCAGGAGTTGCCTATCGCTTCTAACTGGGGCCTTGATTGAACTACAGAAAAATGGCGAAGGATCTATCCCCTTTCTGCATAGAGAAGATGTTAAAAATACAAGAGAAATGGTTTTAGAAGAGATAATCCTTTGCCAATCAGAGAATACAGAAGACAGAAAGGGCCAGAATATAGCACACAGACATTTGTCAATTTGAAAAGAAAGTAAAAACAATACCAACAGTTTAAATAGAAGGGTGGGAGTGAAGAGAAACTCAACCCAGAAAGTCAAAAAGAGAGCAAGAAAAAGGAAGAAGATACTATTGAAAGATTTTAATATAAATCATCTTATAACAAAAACATTAAGTAGGAAAGAAGATGAAAACCAAGTCTTCAACACACTAAAAATTAGTTTCCACAATATAAATAGGATCAAAACAAAGAAAAACAAAGTAGAGTCAATTATAGATTATATAGAAGATGAGAAAATCAATATAATGGGTCTTGCAGAAACAAACTTATCAGAAAAAGAAGGCAAATTTACAATAAGAAAAGAAGAAAAATTTGTAGCATTCTGGTTATCAGCAGATGAAAACAAGAAAAAAAGTTCAGGGATGGGCATAATCCTTGACAAACAATAGGAAAAATATATAACTGAAGTTAACAAAGAAAATCTATATATCATAGACGCAACTTTAGAATTCAAAGAAATAACACTAAATGTGATAGTATTATATATAGCATCAAATGACCAGAAAATACAAACATCAATCAAGAGATATATATCAAAAAGAACAAATATACAAGAAAAGAAGAAACAGCAAAAGTTTGTGATAATAGAAGACTTCAATACAAACCTAAGCATTTCTGCTAAACAAGGTATAAAGGAGATGTCCAACAAGAAGAAGAGGATAATAGAGGAATTAAAGACAAGAAGTTTCATAGATGGGTTCAAAAAATCAAACCCAAAAGACAAATCAGCAATCTGGAGCAGCAGAAACACACAATCAAGAATCGATACCATGTGGATAGACAGGCACTGGGCAGGAAATATAATTCGAAACAAGATAGAAGATATGATCTGCATAACAGAAAGTGATCACAAGACAGTTATTCTTGAAATAGAAATGGGTATAGGTCTAAGAAGAAGAAGCAAAGCAAAATCCAAGAAAATAGGAAGAAAACGGCTAAATCTTGAACTAGAAAAAGCTACCACAGAAGACTGGAAAGAATATAGAGTAAAACTTGAAAAAGAAATTAAGAAACAAGTTAAAGATTTTATTAGAAGAAACAAAGAAGGAGAAAACTCCTGCTACAACATAGATCCCAAGAGAGGTAGCATAATACAATAGGTAGAAGAGTTCAAGAAACTAAATATAGACCAAATGTGGGATATAATCGAACAAGCCATTAAAATAGCAGCATTAAACACACTCCTACAGAAGAAAAAATTAGCCGAACTCACACTAGCAGAAAGGTCCAATATCATAACGAATAGGCTCAGACAAGACACAAGAAAACTGGATAAATAGTGCAGAAAAATAAAAAGAAAAAGCTATATAAATCTGTCAGAAAAAGAAAAAAGAGACCTAAATATATTTATTAGAACAATCAAAAGAAAATGAGATCTGGAGGATATAACAGATCCAGCAAATATTGAGAATTTAGAAGTATGGTGAAAAGTGTTATACAAGAAATGGCAAGCTGAGAAACAAACGGAAGAAGAAGAAAAAATCAGAAACTTTATAGAAAAAAGACATGAAATGATAGTAAAAGATCAAAGGAGAATGATCGATAGTATATTAGACAGGCCTCATAATAACATTAAAATCTGCAAAGTAATTAAAGAAAACAAGAAAGGAGATGAGAATGAATTATTAAATGAGACAGACAAAGTACTAGCAAAGGTTAAAAATCATTTCATAAAACAGTTTAAAAAAAGAAATACAAAAGCAAATAGATTGCCTACAAAGTGGAAAGAAAGATATAGACCGATAAAGAGAATCCAAGCTCAATGGTATAAAGATATTAATAAAGAAGTCTCAAATGCAGAATAGATAGAAGCATTAGCACAAACTAAGAATACATCAGCACCAGGTCCAACAGGTATAACATATCCACTAATCAAACATATGAATTAACAAACAAGTATGGCTTTTAAACTACTGGCAAGCAGATGCTTAGAAGAAGGATCAATGCCAAAAAAGTGGAAATTAGGGATGCTATATTCAATACCAAAATGAGAGGACTGGAACTTTAATCTCAATAACATTAGACCAATTCTACTACTCAAGACATTTAGAAAAATGGTAGTAAGAATCCTGAACAACAGATTAGGAAGAATTCTAAAAGAAAAAGAAGTCCTCGAAGGAAGAAACCATGCAGGCCTACCAGAAAAAGACATAGCAGGACCAATACATATTATAAACAATGTTGAGAAGATGCAAGGGAGAATAAAAAGGAGCTATGGTTGCTATTCCAAGACATGAAAAAAGCATTCGACTCAGTGGGTATAGAAATGCTCAAACTAGCATTAGAAAGAATCAAGCTATCTAGAAATACAAAGAATTTCATAATCAACCTATATGAGAATAGGGAAATAGAAGTAATTATAGGGTAGAAGTAATCCAAAAATTTATAGCTAGAGATAGAATAGATCAAGAGGAGGTTATCTCACCTTTGATATGGAAGATCTTCTATAACTCTCTTCTGGTTCAGATACAAAAAACAAAAGAAATAGGTTATGAAATAGTGGTAGTACGGCCTACAAACATCAAGTTCAATAAGGTTAAAAGACAAAACGTAAAGATCCCAATACTAGTATATACAGATAACACGATATACATAGCAAGAAGCCATGAAGAAATAGAAAAAATCACAGATATAGCAAATGAATTCTTCAAAATTAATGACATTGAGATCAATACAAAGAAGTTAGAACTATTAATAATCAACCCCAAAGACAAGCTTGATGCAGATAAAGAGATAAAATTTGGCCTAAGAGAAGAATTAGTTTCAAGGAAAAGCTCAGAAGAATTGATGAGATACCTAGGAATTTGGGTATCAGAAAAGACCAAACAAAAGCACATTGAAGAGATCATAAGGAAAGAAGTACAAATGATAACAAAAGGTCTCAGAAAGAAGAAAATATCATTAGTATATATGCAGTACATCAACAACAGTATATTAATACCAAGGGTAGAATACAGGGCACAACAACACATTCTGTCAAGAGAAGTATGCAACAAGTTACAAAGCCCACTTTTCATGTTAATTAAGAACAAAGCATGAATAACATACACAATGCCGAATGCAGCAATAGCATATCAGAATATAGTTGGTATTAAAACTATATAGCAAAACCAAATCGCATACCATATCACAGAATTGATAGCAAGACTCAACAACAGAAATGACATAGGCAAAACAACGTGAATGAGATTAAAACAGGCTCAGCTTAATTTAAAAAACAGAAAATGTATACTAGGTCTCAGTATACAAAGACTAAAGCAGATTAATATTAGAAACAATTTGTGCTACAAAATTACAAAAGAAGCAAAAAAGCTCAAAATTAACTTTAGGTCAGCAGAATTAGAAGAAAGTTAGCTATACAAAGAAAGGACCGAAATTATGAATCTACTCGAAAAGAAGCATAGACCAAGCTTTGGACAAGGAAAAACAATAAACATTTTCATACTTGAACAATTACTAGACAGCAAAGAAGAATCATTGCTTACCTGAAAACAAATAAAAAAACTAAGAAGTTGCAGTACAAAAGGCAGAAAGGCAACATGGTTTCAAGAAATAGAAAAACTAGTTCTTAGAAACAGAGCGAGCAGAGAAGTTAAAAAAGAATTCAAAAGAGGTCCAGAAAACCATGACTTTATTCAGACAGAATTAAAGGACATTAGCAATGACAGAAGACAAAAAGAGTAGATAGTTTTCGGCAAAAGAAACGAGAAAGCAGAAATAGGCAGAGTTATCTACAAATACAGTCACAAAAGCTTTGGAATTGAATATTGGCATAAGTGAAACCTCCTAGAAGAAAGAAGAATAGCTATAGAACCTTGCGAAGGATCTAACAGACAAGCAGTTAAAAATGAACCATGCTTTTTTGTGAAACAATTCCAAGAAACAAGAAGAGTAGTAGATAAGCATTTAATAAAAAAGAGTAAAGCTAATAAACAAACAAGAGCTAAGATATTGGTACCATGGGAGAACATAGTCGGCAAGACAGAAGTAGTAGCACAAAAAGAATGGAAAGCAAGAATTAGATAGCAAAGAATAATGATTAATATAAGACCCCTAAGTGAGGAAACTATCTACCAATATATAAAAAAAAACAGTAGCGATCGAGGAGCTCAAAAAGCTAGCAAGAAAGGTCGCAAGAATCAGGAATTTTGTAGTATACACAGATGGTTCACTAACAGAACTGAGAGAACACCCAGAGAAAACATGTATGGGGATAGAGTAGACTTTGTCAACAAGAGCAGAAGAAGGAAGCAACAAGACAGAAGTACAGTTCAAATGTGCTATGACAGGGTGGCTATCATCAACAAGAGCTAAACTTGGCACAATTCTAACAGTCCTTTTGGTGGTCCCAGAAGATATGAATCTGCAAGTAAATACGGATAGCCAAGCAGCAATTCAAGCGATCAAAAGGTCAAAAGAAATAAACAAAATAAGAAGTTATCTCAAGATGAAGAATAGAAGCCTAATATGGCAAATAGAGAAAATAAGAAAAACCAAGAGAATCAGACTAAAGATACACAAAGTAAAAAGCCATAGTGAAGTCGAAAGAAACGAAGAAGCTGATAGACTAGCAAGAGAAAGTACTATACTAAACAAGTTTATAGAAGTTTAAACACTCTGAAATGAATATTTACAAGTAGTACCATGCTGGAATAAAGTTATAATTGATAGCCCAATACGAAGATTCGTGAATCAAGTCACAATATCAATATTAGATGCAGAATGGGCAAGTCTGAAAAGAATAGAACCTTGGTTAGAAAAGGAGGAAGAGAAAAGGATAGATTGGAGGGAAACTTGGAAATATATAGAGAGAGTAAAGGGTAACACTGCTTAGATAGTAGAAATAATAGTAGATAGATTTTTAGAGTTAAATGCCTTAACGAGTTACTGCCAACTATATCAGAATTAAAAATGAGAAGACCAGATCTATATAAGACGGACAGATGTATAATATGCTACACAGAACCTGAAATAATAAATCACCTAGCAAGCTGTAAAGAATTTCAAAGAATATAGAATATTATAAAAAAAGAGGTTACAGAAGATGCAATCAAAATAATCAAGAAAGAAGACAACACAGACCTAAATCTAGAAGAAAACAAAGTTAAGAGAAGCATCTTCGGCACAGAAGGCTCAGAAAGAATAGAGACAAGAAACTATATAATAAGAGGTCTGATACAAGAAAAAAGAAAAATAAGCATCGAAAACCTCACGTATAGGAAAGACACGGCCAGAAAGGTGATAGGCAAGGTACTAAATAAATTCAGAGAAAGATTCTGCCAACACATTTGGAACCTCAGATGTGAAATACAAAATGAATAGAACAAAAGAACTATAAAAAAAAAAGAAATCCGAAGAACACATAAGGACAAGAAAAATATCCTGGACCCAAAGGGAGGAAAAAAGAAGAACATAAAAAATTGGCATTCAGAAATATCAAAAATTTGGTTTAGTACGGATCCAAGCCAGTTTGGTTATCTCTAACAAGATACAAAGTAAGTTTGAATTCTTTAAAGTAAAGCAGTACTGACAAGATGCGTAGCTGCCAGCTGACAACTGAGGAGAAAAAAGTCTCTAGCAAGTTAGAGACCCCAAAGAAGGCCAATGGCTACTAAGGCAGATCACAGTGGGCTTAAGCTTGGTGGGCCTTTTGTTTGGTTAGATTAGGATAGCTATAGATAGAAAATCATATAATTTCTTGAATAGTTTAATCTCAAATAAACAAAGGCAGATTGCCGAATTATATAAAAAAAAAAATAAAAAAAATTATATATTATACACAAAAACTCTTTTCGCTAATCTATAATTTACAACAAAATTTTAATCGACTCAAAGCTAAAATTATATTTTATTCAAAAACTAGTATAAGAAACAAGGTTTCTTCTACTAAGAAAAAAGAAAGAACATACAATTTAATTACTCTTCCTGACAATCACTCGTACCAAACATTCGACTAACGAAAATGGAAAACTTGTTAGAGAAAGTAAAATAGACAACTACAAGTAACGGTTTTTACAGAGATCAAGGTTTCCATTATTGTTCTCTTCCGGACTCTTCTGTATATTCAGCATGCAAGTTAAAAGTGTTCTTGTACAAGATAACTAGCAGGAGGTGGTGCCCTTGTATAAAAAATTTTAATAGAAGCATAGCTTCTGCTGACGAAGTAAAAGATAGTTGGTCTAAAAGAGAACAACAAGCAAGTTTTCAACACACTTTCTATCGAAGTTTAAGGTCACCTGCAAACCGAAACTCTTTACCAAAACCTCACTCTATGTTCTTTATAAAATTTTAACAAAAAGTGGAAAATCCAGCATACCTCTATCAAAGGATCAACAAAAACAATCATTGCTAAAAAAGAAAAGTCACGTACAGGAGTACATATCTACTTTGGAATAAATAACGTATGATCAGTTTCTTCAAGAGGTTACAGTATTTATACCGAGCACCATAGTATGCTAACTTTGCCCAGGTACAAGCTATATCAAGCACGAGAATACATTGCAGAAGACCGTGCCGAAAACCCGGTAAGACTGCAAAAGAAATTTAGAACTTGAATCTTTACTCAAGAATAGATATTTTATATATCTTAATATAAACATAAATAACTAGCATAGAGTTTAGACTAGTTTATTTAGTAGTACTATATAATTTTTACAATTCGGCATAGGTTTAATAGTGCTATCTTTGTTTTCTTTTCTTTTATTTTGTTTTTTCTATATATGTTATATTGGTTTTTTTTTGTTTAAATAGATTAAATTTGGACATCAAGGTATCACCCCTTTTTTTCTTTTTTGCCTTTTGTTTTTGTATCTGTACTTCAATTTGTAAAAAGAAAAGATGATACTGATACGGCGTATAGCACCAACCAATAATCGAAGGATTCATGCCTCTAGTAAGTTAGAGGCCTAGAGTGAGGTAAATAGCCACTAGGTGATGTCACATCTAGGCTTTTAAATCAAGTGAGTCACTTGTTAAGATCAAAGAAATAACTATAGTTAAGAATTCTTGTAATTTTTTTACTTAGTTAATGTAGCAGATTAAAATAAAATCAGATTAAAATGAAATAAACAATAGTGTAAAATAGACAAGCCACCGAAAATACAAATTTTTGAGGTGCATTTTTTTAGCATTTTTTTAGGGTTTGAATTAGGGTTTAGAAGCAGGTTTTATAATAAACAAGTATAAATGGGTTTTAGAGAGTTAAATAAAAACCCCTCGTTTCATTTTAACCTGATTTCATTATGATCTGTGACAGTTAATATCTTAATAAAAACAGTGGCAGGATATGCTGAAAAAAAAAAAAAAAAAGAAAGAACACCAAAATTAATCTTTAGTTTATTAGAATAGCTTCTTACAAAAAACTTTTAGGCTAGCGACAAAATAAAAACTTTTGAAAATTTTTGGAAAATTTTTGGAAAATTTTGGAAATTTACCTAGACTCTAAAAATCTGATCTTAGTGACACGTAAATACCATCAACAAAACAAACATATAAGATCAAACAAACAAACAAATAGTAGATCATGTTATTGCTTTTAGACAAAACAAGATACCAAACAACAAACACTATACGTGACTAACAATAACAATAATAGCACAATCAGCAGACGTGTTATTTAACTACAATTAAAGTAGATTGTTCTAGAAAGCCTAGTACAGTAGAGATAGAATCTAAAGCAACAGACTTAGAATTTAGAATTTAGCTTAACAAAAGAAAGAATTTAACTTAAACTTAGTATTAAAATAATATCCTTAAAGAAGATTAAGGGTATTTTTGCATTATCAATAAAACAAAGACAGAAAATATGTAAGATGCAGAAAAGATTTATTCTCCAAACAGATAGAAATGTAGCAAACTTTTTGGGATTAGAAAACTCAGAATTTGTGTCATTTATGTGAATAGTATTAGAAAACTACAAAACAGCTTTTCTAAAGTACCCCAAAGAAGAAAAACTAAATACAGAAGATCAAGAATTAGTAGGTATCGATCCAAAGACTAAAACAATAAACTTGGAAGATCATGCTAAAAAAGACTTCAAGAAGAAGATAATACCTCACCAGAACTGAAGGTAGAAAAGAGAAAATCCTTACTATTTTAGACTAGAATAGAAGTAGAAAAATCCATGACCCAACTAGTTATTCATGAAATAACTCAAAAAAGGAAGCATACAGTTATAGAAGATACTAAAGAAATAAACAAAGAGAAACCTAAGCCCAAACGACAAGACAGCAGCATAGACAAAGTAGCTGAAGCAATTTTGAATGAATCAGAAAAAGAAATTTTAGAAAGTTTAGATGATGAAAAGATAGAGGATGAGATAATTCTGCTATATACAGAATGTAGAACTCATGATGAAGGAACTAAGAAGACAAAAGATCTTGTACTATTAAGATATGGCAAAAGAACAGTAGAAGTCCTATCTAGAAAAGAAAAGAAAAAGAAATACAATATTGTGTATGAAGACATACATAGATCTAGATGGGCATCAAAAGATATTAATAATTCAATCTGGGTACCAGAGAACAGACTCAAAGAGGAATCACTAAAGAAAGAAGCAATACTCAAGAATCTAGCAAAAGAAGAAGCAATCTGAAGTCTAAAACCAGAATGCAAGTTAACTCTATAGGATCTACCAGAGATATATGGGCTAGTAGAGTAAGAAAAAGCCTTAATTTCTATGGTAGAGCAAGAGTTCTTGAATGAAAAGATGCTCATCAAGAGAGCAAGAAGTTTAAAGCAGCCTATATTCAGATTACCTGTTGGAATCAAGAAAGATTTAAAACACTCCAAGAAAGTTAGATAGTATACTTTGAAGAAGGAAGTATGTGCCAATTAACTTCTGGTTATTTTGACAAAACAGAGCTAAGTAATAGAAGAAAATAGGTAGCCAGACTACAAGATCTTCCTCCCAACATACTAAAGTTTTCACTTTTCTGTTAGCTCAAACTAATCAAGGCCAAAGTAGTATATATTCCTTGTAACAGTAATGGTAACAGGAGAAGTATTGCGTTAATATATTTCAAGAACAAAGAAGATTGCCTTAATGCTCAAGGAAAGCAAGTTTACTATTATAATAAGAAATTGGTATAGATGGACTCCAAAGAAAAAAAAGGAAAAAAACATATCTACGCTGAGGTATTAAATGGAAATTTGGAAGATGGGAAAGCAGCAAACAAGAGCAATTCCAACAAAAAAGAAAGAAGTTAAGTAAAAAACAAAGAAAAACAAGTCAAAATCTATGATGAAAAGGAAAATATAAAAAAACCAGAAGAAGAAATATTATGAGTAGACCCAGAAGTAGAAAAACAATTTCATAAACAATTCACAAGCTCGCAACCAGAAGATAAAAAGAACAAAATCTTTAACTTGGAAAACAGAATAGATTAGCAATAGTCAATCTTGCAAGAAATTTTTAATAGATTAGACCAATTGAGCAAAAGGCAGGTTTTATCTGCCAATCACTCCTAAGAGAACCTTAGTTGAAATAAAGAAAAAGATGGTGAAGGTGAACCCTTTTCTAATACCAAATATTTCCTCAAGCTCATGTTTGAATCAAGACACCTCCAGAACCTGTTATACCAATAACAAAGGAAAAAGAAAAGGTAAATTAGTACATATGAAGATTGATAAAACAAATCACAATAAGCGGTAGATAATACTTAGAAGTAGAAACAGCATAGCTAAATTAGGAATTGCTTGCCACAATATAAATGGCTTGCGAAGCAACAAACAGAAGCTAGAAGCATTACATGAATGAGTACTACTTTATAATATAGACATGTTAGGTTTAACAGAAACAAATATTTCAACTAAGGTTCTCTTAGGAGTGATTGGCAGATAAAACCTGCCTTTTGCTCAATTGGTCTAATCTATTAAAAATTTCTTGCAAGATTGACTATTGCTAATCTATTCTGTTTTCCAAGTTAAAGATTTTGTTCTTTTTATCTTCTGGTTGCGAGCTTGTGAATTGTTTATGAAATTGTTTTTCTACTTCTGGGTCTACTCATAATATTTCTTCTTCTGGTTTTTTTATATTTTCCTTTTCATCATAGATTTTGACTTGTTTTTCTTTGTTTTTTACTTAACTTCTTTCTTTTTTGTTGGAATTGCTCTTGTTTGCTGCTTTCCCATCTTCCAAATTTCCATTTAATACCTCAGCGTAGATATGTTTTTTTCCTTTTTTTTCTTTGGAGTCCATCTATACCAATTTCTTATTATAATAGTAAACTTGCTTTCCTTGAGCATTAAGGCAATCTTCTTTGTTCTTGAAATATATTAACGCAATACTTCTCCTGTTACCATTACTGTTACAAGGAATATATACTACTTTGGCCTTGATTAGTTTGAGCTAACAGAAAAGTGAAAACTTTAGTATGTTGGGAGGAAGATCTTGTAGTCTGGCTACCTATTTTCTTCTATTACTTAGCTCTGTTTTGTCAAAATAACCAGAAGTTAATTGGCACATACTTCCTTCTTCAAAGTATACTATCTAACTTTCTTGGAGTGTTTTAAATCTTTCTTGATTCCAACAGGTAATCTGAATATAGGCTGCTTTAAACTTCTTGCTCTCTTGATGAGCATCTTTTCATTCAAGAACTCTTGCTCTACCATAGAAATTAAGGCTTTTTCTTACTCTACTAGCCCATATATCTCTGGTAGATCCTATAGAGTTAACTTGCATTCTGGTTTTAGACTTCAGATTGCTTCTTCTTTTGCTAGATTCTTGAGTATTGCTTCTTTCTTTAGTGATTCCTCTTTGAGTCTGTTCTCTGGTACCCAGATTGAATTATTAATATCTTTTGATGCCCATCTAGATCTATGTATGTCTTCATACACAATATTGTATTTCTTTTTCTTTTCTTTTCTAGATAGGACTTCTACTGTTCTTTTGCCATATCTTAATAGTACAAGATCTTTTGTCTTCTTAGTTCCTTCATCATGAGTTCTACATTCTGTATATAGCAGAATTATCTCATCCTCTATCTTTTCATCATCTAAACTTTCTAAAATTTCTTTTTCTGATTCATTCAAAATTGCTTCAGCTACTTTGTCTATGCTGCTGTCTTGTCGTTTGGGCTTAGGTTTCTCTTTGTTTATTTCTTTAGTATCTTCTATAACTGTATGCTTCCTTTTTTGAGTTATTTCATGAATAACTAGTTGGGTCATGGATTTTTCTACTTCTATTCTAGTCTAAAATAGTAAGGATTTTCTCTTTTCTACCTTCAGTTCTGGTGAGGTATTATCTTCTTCTTGAAGTCTTTTTTAGCATGATCTTCCAAGTTTATTGTTTTAGTCTTTGGATCGATACCTACTAATTCTTGATCTTCTGTATTTAGTTTTTCTTCTTTGGGGTACTTTAGAAAAGCTGTTTTGTAGTTTTCTAATACTATTCACATAAATGACACAAATTCTGAGTTTTCTAATCCCAAAAAGTTTGCTACATTTCTATCTGTTTGGAGAATAAATCTTTTCTGCATCTTACATATTTTCTGTCTTTGTTTTATTGATAATGCAAAAATACCCTTAATCTTCTTTAAGGATATTATTTTAATACTAAGTTTAAGTTAAATTCTTTCTTTTGTTAAGCTAAATTCTAAATTCTAAGTCTGTTGCTTTAGATTCTATCTCTACTGTACTAGGCTTTCTAGAACAATCTACTTTAATTGTAGTTAAATAACACGTCTGCTGATTGTGCTATTATTGTTATTGTTAGTCACGTATAGTGTTTGTTGTTTGGTATCTTGTTTTGTCTAAAAGCAATAACATGATCTACTATTTGTTTGTTTGTTTGATCTTATATGTTTGTTTTGTTGATGGTATTTACGTGTCACTAAGATCAGATTTTTAGAGTCTAGGTAAATTTCCAAAATTTTCCAAAAATTTTCCAAAAATTTTCAAAAGTTTTTATTTTGTCGCTAGCCTAAAAGTTTTTTGTAAGAAGCTATTCTAATAAACTAAAGATTAATTTTGGTGTTCTTTCTTTTTTTTTTTTTTTTTCAGCATATCCTGCCACTGTTTTTATTAAGATATTAACTGTCACAGATCATAATGAAATCAGGTTAAAATGAAACGAGGGGTTTTTATTTAACTCTCTAAAACCCATTTATACTTGTTTATTATAAAACCTGCTTCTAAACCCTAATTCAAACCCTAAAAAAATGCTAAAAAAATGCACCTCAAAAATTTGTATTTTCGGTGGCTTGTCTATTTTACACTATTGTTTATTTCATTTTAATCTGATTTTATTTTAATCTGCTACATTAACTAAGTAAAAAAATTACAAGAATTCTTAACTATAGTTATTTCTTTGATCTTAACAAGTGACTCACTTGATTTAAAAGCCTAGATGTGACATCACCTAGTGGCTATTTACCTCACTCTAGGCCTCTAACTTACTAGAGGCATGAATCCTTCGATTATTGGTTGGTGCTATACGCCGTATCAGTATCATCTTTTCTTTTTACAAATTGAAGTACAGATACAAAAACAAAAGGCAAAAAAGAAAAAAAGGGGTGATACCTTGATGTCCAAATTTAATCTATTTAAACAAAAAAAAACCAATATAACATATATAGAAAAAACAAAATAAAAGAAAAGAAAACAAAGATAGCACTATTAAACCTATGCCGAATTGTAAAAATTATATAGTACTACTAAATAAACTAGTCTAAACTCTATGCTAGTTATTTATGTTTATATTAAGATATATAAAATATCTATTCTTGAGTAAAGATTCAAGTTCTAAATTTCTTTTGCAGTCTTACCGGGTTTTCGGCACGGTCTTCTGCAATGTATTCTCGTGCTTGATATAGCTTGTACCTGGGCAAAGTTAGCATACTATGGTGCTCGGTATAAATACTGTAACCTCTTGAAGAAACTGATCATACGTTATTTATTCCAAAGTAGATATGTACTCCTGTACGTGACTTTTCTTTTTTAGCAATGATTGTTTTTGTTGATCCTTTGATAGAGGTATGCTGGATTTTCCACTTTTTGTTAAAATTTTATAAAGAACATAGAGTGAGGTTTTGGTAAAGAGTTTCGGTTTGCAGGTGACCTTAAACTTCGATAGAAAGTGTGTTGAAAACTTGCTTGTTGTTCTCTTTTAGACCAACTATCTTTTACTTCGTCAGCAGAAGCTATGCTTCTATTAAAATTTTTTATACAAGGGCACCACCTCCTGCTAGTTATCTTGTACAAGAACACTTTTAACTTGCATGCTGAATATACAGAAGAGTCCGGAAGAGAACAATAATGGAAACCTTGATCTCTGTAAAAACCGTTACTTGTAGTTGTCTATTTTACTTTCTCTAACAAGTTTTCCATTTTCGTTAGTCGAATGTTTGGTACGAGTGATTGTCAGGAAGAGTAATTAAATTGTATGTTCTTTCTTTTTTCTTAGTAGAAGAAACCTTGTTTCTTATACTAGTTTTTGAATAAAATATAATTTTAGCTTTGAGTCGATTAAAATTTTGTTGTAAATTATAGATTAGCGAAAAGAGTTTTTGTGTATAATATATAATTTTTTTTATTTTTTTTTTTATATAATTCGGCAATCTGCCTTTGTTTATTTGAGATTAAACTATTCAAGAAATTATATGATTTTCTATCTATAGCTATCCTAATCTAACCAAACAAAAGGCCCACCAAGCTTAAGCCCACTGTGATCTGCCTTAGTAGCCATTGGCCTTCTTTGGGGTCTCTAACTTGCTAGAGACTTTTTTCTCCTCAGTTGTCAGCTGGCAGCTACGCATCTTGTCAGTACTGCTTTACTTTAAAGAATTCAAACTTACTTTGTATCTTGTTAGAGATAACCAAACTGGCTTGGATCCGTACTAAACCAAATTTTTGATATTTCTGAATGCCAATTTTTTATGTTCTTCTTTTTTCCTCCCTTTGGGTCCAGGATATTTTTCTTGTCCTTATGTGTTCTTCGGATTTCTTTTTTTTTTATAGTTCTTTTGTTCTATTCATTTTGTATTTCACATCTGAGGTTCCAAATGTGTTGGCAGAATCTTTCTCTGAATTTATTTAGTACCTTGCCTATCACCTTTCTGGCCGTGTCTTTCCTATACGTGAGGTTTTCGATGCTTATTTTTCTTTTTTCTTGTATCAGACCTCTTATTATATAGTTTCTTGTCTCTATTCTTTCTGAGCCTTCTGTGCCGAAGATGCTTCTCTTAACTTTGTTTTCTTCTAGATTTAGGTCTGTGTTGTCTTCTTTCTTGATTATTTTGATTGCATCTTCTGTAACCTCTTTTTTTATAATATTCTATATTCTTTGAAATTCTTTACAGCTTGCTAGGTGATTTATTATTTCAGGTTCTGTGTAGCATATTATACATCTGTCCGTCTTATATAGATCTGGTCTTCTCATTTTTAATTCTGATATAGTTGGCAGTAACTCGTTAAGGCATTTAACTCTAAAAATCTATCTACTATTATTTCTACTATCTAAGCAGTGTTACCCTTTACTCTCTCTATATATTTCCAAGTTTCCCTCCAATCTATCCTTTTCTCTTCCTCCTTTTCTAACCAAGGTTCTATTCTTTTCAGACTTGCCCATTCTGCATCTAATATTGATATTGTGACTTGATTCACGAATCTTCGTATTGGGCTATCAATTATAACTTTATTCCAGCATGGTACTACTTGTAAATATTCATTTCAGAGTGTTTAAACTTCTATAAACTTGTTTAGTATAGTACTTTCTCTTGCTAGTCTATCAGCTTCTTCGTTTCTTTCGACTTCACTATGGCTTTTTACTTTGTGTATCTTTAGTCTGATTCTCTTGGTTTTTCTTATTTTCTCTATTTGCCATATTAGGCTTCTATTCTTCATCTTGAGATAACTTCTTATTTTGTTTATTTCTTTTGACCTTTTGATCGCTTGAATTGCTGCTTGGCTATCCGTATTTACTTGCAGATTCATATCTTCTGGGACCACCAAAAGGACTGTTAGAATTGTGCCAAGTTTAGCTCTTGTTGATGATAGCCACCCTGTCATAGCACATTTGAACTGTACTTCTGTCTTGTTGCTTCCTTCTTCTGCTCTTGTTGACAAAGTCTACTCTATCCCCATACATGTTTTCTCTGGGTGTTCTCTCAGTTCTGTTAGTGAACCATCTGTGTATACTACAAAATTCCTGATTCTTGCGACCTTTCTTGCTAGCTTTTTGAGCTCCTCGATCGCTACTGTTTTTTTTTATATATTGGTAGATAGTTTCCTCACTTAGGGGTCTTATATTAATCATTATTCTTTGCTATCTAATTCTTGCTTTCCATTCTTTTTGTGCTACTACTTCTGTCTTGCCGACTATGTTCTCCCATGGTACCAATATCTTAGCTCTTGTTTGTTTATTAGCTTTACTCTTTTTTATTAAATGCTTATCTACTACTCTTCTTGTTTCTTGGAATTGTTTCACAAAAAAGCATGGTTCATTTTTAACTGCTTGTCTGTTAGATCCTTCGCAAGGTTCTATAGCTATTCTTCTTTCTTCTAGGAGGTTTCACTTATGCCAATATTCAATTCCAAAGCTTTTGTGACTGTATTTGTAGATAACTCTGCCTATTTCTGCTTTCTCGTTTCTTTTGCCGAAAACTATCTACTCTTTTTGTCTTCTGTCATTGCTAATGTCCTTTAATTCTGTCTGAATAAAGTCATGGTTTTCTGGACCTCTTTTGAATTCTTTTTTAACTTCTCTGCTCGCTCTGTTTCTAAGAACTAGTTTTTCTATTTCTTGAAACCATGTTGCCTTTCTGCCTTTTGTACTGCAACTTCTTAGTTTTTTTATTTGTTTTCAGGTAAGCAATGATTCTTCTTTGCTGTCTAGTAATTGTTCAAGTATGAAAATGTTTATTGTTTTTCCTTGTCCAAAGCTTGGTCTATGCTTCTTTTCGAGTAGATTCATAATTTCGGTCCTTTCTTTGTATAGCTAACTTTCTTCTAATTCTGCTGACCTAAAGTTAATTTTGAGCTTTTTTGCTTCTTTTGTAATTTTGTAGCACAAATTGTTTCTAATATTAATCTGCTTTAGTCTTTGTATACTGAGACCTAGTAT
This sequence comes from Racocetra persica, assembly GCA_910592285.1. NCBI lineage: Eukaryota > Fungi > Glomeromycota > Glomeromycetes > Diversisporales > Gigasporaceae > Racocetra > Racocetra persica. The sequence continues at coordinate 6,472 of CAJVQC010000007.1, read as the reverse complement.
ACATTTTCTGTTTTTTAAATTAAGCTGAGCCTGTTTTAATCTCATTCACGTTGTTTTGCCTATGTCATTTCTGTTGTTGAGTCTTGCTATCAATTCTGTGATATGGTATGCGATTTGGTTTTGCTATATAGTTTTAATACCAACTATATTCTGATATGCTATTGCTGCATTCGGCATTGTGTATGTTATTCATGCTTTGTTCTTAATTAACATGAAAAGTGGGCTTTGTAACTTGTTGCATACTTCTCTTGACAGAATGTGTTGTTGTGCCCTGTATTCTACCCTTGGTATTAATATACTGTTGTTGATGTACTGCATATATACTAATGATATTTTCTTCTTTCTGAGACCTTTTGTTATCATTTGTACTTCTTTCCTTATGATCTCTTCAATGTGCTTTTGTTTGGTCTTTTCTGATACCCAAATTCCTAGGTATCTCATCAATTCTTCTGAGCTTTTCCTTGAAACTAATTCTTCTCTTAGGCCAAATTTTATCTCTTTATCTGCATCAAGCTTGTCTTTGGGGTTGATTATTAATAGTTCTAACTTCTTTGTATTGATCTCAATGTCATTAATTTTGAAGAATTCATTTGCTATATCTGTGATTTTTTCTATTTCTTCATGGCTTCTTGCTATGTATATCGTGTTATCTGTATATACTAGTATTGGGATCTTTACGTTTTGTCTTTTAACCTTATTGAACTTGATGTTTGTAGGCCGTACTACCACTATTTCATAACCTATTTCTTTTGTTTTTTGTATCTGAACCAGAAGAGAGTTATAGAAGATCTTCCATATCAAAGGTGAGATAACCTCCTCTTGATCTATTCTATCTCTAGCTATAAATTTTTGGATTACTTCTACCCTATAATTACTTCTATTTCCCTATTCTCATATAGGTTGATTATGAAATTCTTTGTATTTCTAGATAGCTTGATTCTTTCTAATGCTAGTTTGAGCATTTCTATACCCACTGAGTCGAATGCTTTTTTCATGTCTTGGAATAGCAACCATAGCTCCTTTTTATTCTCCCTTGCATCTTCTCAACATTGTTTATAATATGTATTGGTCCTGCTATGTCTTTTTCTGGTAGGCCTGCATGGTTTCTTCCTTCGAGGACTTCTTTTTCTTTTAGAATTCTTCCTAATCTGTTGTTCAGGATTCTTACTACCATTTTTCTAAATGTCTTGAGTAGTAGAATTGGTCTAATGTTATTGAGATTAAAGTTCCAGTCCTCTCATTTTGGTATTGAATATAGCATCCCTAATTTCCACTTTTTTGGCATTGATCCTTCTTCTAAGCATCTGCTTGCCAGTAGTTTAAAAGCCATACTTGTTTGTTAATTCATATGTTTGATTAGTGGATATGTTATACCTGTTGGACCTGGTGCTGATGTATTCTTAGTTTGTGCTAATGCTTCTATCTATTCTGCATTTGAGACTTCTTTATTAATATCTTTATACCATTGAGCTTGGATTCTCTTTATCGGTCTATATCTTTCTTTCCACTTTGTAGGCAATCTATTTGCTTTTGTATTTCTTTTTTTAAACTGTTTTATGAAATGATTTTTAACCTTTGCTAGTACTTTGTCTGTCTCATTTAATAATTCATTCTCATCTCCTTTCTTGTTTTCTTTAATTACTTTGCAGATTTTAATGTTATTATGAGGCCTGTCTAATATACTATCGATCATTCTCCTTTGATCTTTTACTATCATTTCATGTCTTTTTTCTATAAAGTTTCTGATTTTTTCTTCTTCTTCCGTTTGTTTCTCAGCTTGCCATTTCTTGTATAACACTTTTCACCATACTTCTAAATTCTCAATATTTGCTGGATCTGTTATATCCTCCAGATCTCATTTTCTTTTGATTGTTCTAATAAATATATTTAGGTCTCTTTTTTCTTTTTCTGACAGATTTATATAGCTTTTTCTTTTTATTTTTCTGCACTATTTATCCAGTTTTCTTGTGTCTTGTCTGAGCCTATTCGTTATGATATTGGACCTTTCTGCTAGTGTGAGTTCGGCTAATTTTTTCTTCTGTAGGAGTGTGTTTAATGCTGCTATTTTAATGGCTTGTTCGATTATATCCCACATTTGGTCTATATTTAGTTTCTTGAACTCTTCTACCTATTGTATTATGCTACCTCTCTTGGGATCTATGTTGTAGCAGGAGTTTTCTCCTTCTTTGTTTCTTCTAATAAAATCTTTAACTTGTTTCTTAATTTCTTTTTCAAGTTTTACTCTATATTCTTTCCAGTCTTCTGTGGTAGCTTTTTCTAGTTCAAGATTTAGCCGTTTTCTTCCTATTTTCTTGGATTTTGCTTTGCTTCTTCTTCTTAGACCTATACCCATTTCTATTTCAAGAATAACTGTCTTGTGATCACTTTCTGTTATGCAGATCATATCTTCTATCTTGTTTCGAATTATATTTCCTGCCCAGTGCCTGTCTATCCACATGGTATCGATTCTTGATTGTGTGTTTCTGCTGCTCCAGATTGCTGATTTGTCTTTTGGGTTTGATTTTTTGAACCCATCTATGAAACTTCTTGTCTTTAATTCCTCTATTATCCTCTTCTTCTTGTTGGACATCTCCTTTATACCTTGTTTAGCAGAAATGCTTAGGTTTGTATTGAAGTCTTCTATTATCACAAACTTTTGCTGTTTCTTCTTTTCTTGTATATTTGTTCTTTTTGATATATATCTCTTGATTGATGTTTGTATTTTCTGGTCATTTGATGCTATATATAATACTATCACATTTAGTGTTATTTCTTTGAATTCTAAAGTTGCGTCTATGATATATAGATTTTCTTTGTTAACTTCAGTTATATATTTTTCCTATTGTTTGTCAAGGATTATGCCCATCCCTGAACTTTTTTTCTTGTTTTCATCTGCTGATAACCAGAATGCTACAAATTTTTCTTCTTTTCTTATTGTAAATTTGCCTTCTTTTTCTGATAAGTTTGTTTCTGCAAGACCCATTATATTGATTTTCTCATCTTCTATATAATCTATAATTGACTCTACTTTGTTTTTCTTTGTTTTGATCCTATTTATATTGTGGAAACTAATTTTTAGTGTGTTGAAGACTTGGTTTTCATCTTCTTTCCTACTTAATGTTTTTGTTATAAGATGATTTATATTAAAATCTTTCAATAGTATCTTCTTCCTTTTTCTTGCTCTCTTTTTGACTTTCTGGGTTGAGTTTCTCTTCACTCCCACCCTTCTATTTAAACTGTTGGTATTGTTTTTACTTTCTTTTCAAATTGACAAATGTCTGTGTGCTATATTCTGGCCCTTTCTGTCTTCTGTATTCTCTGATTGGCAAAGGATTATCTCTTCTAAAACCATTTCTCTTGTATTTTTAACATCTTCTCTATGCAGAAAGGGGATAGATCCTTCGCCATTTTTCTGTAGTTCAATCAAGGCCCCAGTTAGAAGCGATAGGCAACTCCTGGTTGCCTACTGATATATTCTAATCTTCGCAAGATTTCTTCAAGTATTAACTGGTGTTGGTCAATTCTATATGCTAGATTTTCTTCTTCCTGCTTCTTTTTGCTGTTTTGGCTTTTGTTTTTCTTTTAATGTATAAAATCTTTCTTCTTTTTCTTGTAGCTATCATTACTTTCTTGGTTATTATCCGATGAAATGTTAATTGAAGCTTCTTTTTCTTCTATTGTTATACTATAATTGTAATCTTTTCTTTGAGTAAGATACATTTCTTCATCACTCAATTCTTTGTCCTGATTCTTGTCAGAGTCTTGCCTCCATTCCTTCTTGGTTGCTTCTTCCAAAAAAGAGCCTTCTTCTGTCTTCGGCTATACCCAATGGAGGTTTAAATTGTTGTATCTGACTTACTTTCTTTGCGCTTCTTTTATTTCTTGTTCATTTGCAAAGGTTATCTTTGCTATCTGCTTCATAAAACCACTTCTTCTTTTTGGAATATATACTGCTTTCACACCTCTATCTTTAAGATTTTTTAGAAGAAGAGTTTCTGAAAGGTCTTCTGTAATCCCTGAAAGTTTTGCTATAAATTTATTTCTTTTGTTTTTTTCTTCATGGTCTTCTTTTCCAATTGAGACATATGCTAGCCTTCCATCCCTAACAGGTAAAACCCATAGTAACTCGTATTCTTCCAGTTTTTCATTGAATTCAATTACAGCTAATGCTCTGCCATTTCTTCGTTTGATATATATGTCATCAATTGTACCTAACTTTTTATACATATATCTGATTTCTTTTGCATTTATGTTTACTGAAAGGTCCCATATTGTAATGCAATCCATGTTTATGCGTCTGTTGTAATTGTAGTTTCTTGGTATTTATTCAAAATTCTCTTGATAATCTCTGCCTTTATATGAGGTTGCTTCTTCTACTTTATCTTGTTCTTTGGTTTTAAATTCTTTTCATTTGTGATTAGAACTTCTTTTATCTTTACTCTTGTCTTCTTTAGACCGTTGTTTCGAGTATGTGTTTCTTGTTTCTTCTGGGATTAGTGTGAGCCAGTCACCTTCTTTTCTCTCAATCCTGTTGATTGCTAGGTTTCTACCATATTTACAATCAAAATTGATTTCTACCTAGGAGTTTTCTCTTTTAAATTTTTCTTCTACTCCTTTGATATGCTTGTTTTCTCCAAGTATTTTTTTGACATAGCCTGCTCTTTCTTTGCCTGAATTGCTGAAAAGGTTGTATAACAGTATATTGGTGATAAAGACCTTGTTGTCTTCGCAGTTTCTATTTTCAAGTAACCACATACTTTGTTCTAATGGTGTGGCATGAATTAGAAGGTTTTGATTTATATCTTGAACTTCCATCTGCTTTTCTTCTTCTTGTTTATATACTTTCTTTTGTTTGATAGTATCTGCCAATATTCTATTGATCGGAGCTTCTTCATCCTTTTTTACCTTTTTTCCTCTTGATACATTTGTGTTGCTGTTTCTAATTTCTGTATCTCTTAGAAGGTCTGGTTTGGATAAAGGTGAATCAGCTGATTGGATCTCTATTTTCATTTTGATTTTTAAGTCTTGCATTTGTTTTACAACTTCGTTTATGTCTCTACTGAGTTTTTCTTCTTCTGCTTATCTTCACTTCTTTGTTCCTATCACTTGATCTGTTTTAGCATGAACCTCTTTTTCTACTCCCTCCATCTTGTTTTTTTCTTTTAGTATTTCTTTCTCACTCATATTTGTTATATATTTAATTGATGCTGGATTGTTTTTTGTAAGTTTGGCTTTTTCGGCCCACCTTTTGGCTAAATCTTCTTGTAAACCTAGGTCTGCTTCTCTCAAAGCATCCCTTACTTGACTATATAATAATACTTCATATACTGTTATCTGGTCTGGGTTCCTTATTACTAAATTCTTGGCTAGGTTGTCTATATCATTTGGTTCCATCGGTTTGTATGTTTGTAGAATTTCTACTAGCTTATTGTTATTTATATATTTAAGGACTTTTCACATATCTCATGTATATACGCTATTAAACCAGTTCAAACTAGTTTTGTTATTTCAGATTCCATTTTTGCTAGAATCTTCTAAATTTCTTTGTTGTTTTTACAGATCCATATGTTGAAATTGCTGTTTGTTGTTGTTGTATACAGAAGTTTCTGAAAAGGAGAATAGGTACTTGTTTATTTATTGCTATTGTTTTCTAATGTAGAACACATCTGTTTGTTTTTATTTTGTTGATTTCTTGTCATACGTTTATATTATTGTTAGATTTACAGAGTCTAGAGTGAGAATCCAAAATCCCTAAATTTTCCGTGCAAAAATTGCCAAAGTTAAAATATTTCTTTTGAGATCGAGTGTTTTCAAAGACCTGTATTAAGAAACTTGATGTGTTTTTCTTTGCTGGATTTTTTTTCTTAGTATCAAGAAGGTTGTTTTCTATATTGTTTATTGAGAAATCCTTTGTTTTTTGTTTTGTCAATTTTTGAAATTGATGATTAGCGGAGAGAGTTTTTGAGAATATTTTTATTTAATATATAAAATTGATTTACTTAATAAAATTTTAAGAAAATCGAAGATTTTTATAAATAGCCAAAACTTTAATTTGATTTGAAAATTTAAAATCAAATGTGTGTATAATATATAATATTATTATATATTTTAATAAGATAAACTGTTTTGTCTATTTTTTGTTAGTTTTATATAAGTTGTAAAAGCAGATAGATTATTAAAATGATATTTTAAGGGTAGGGTAAACATAGATCATTTTTAATAGTAATCACATTGCAAATCATATGATATTATATGATTTACATTGATTTGACCAATCAAAATTGTAAACAATTGAAATCTGACCAATAAGAATTAGTAATTTTTGTGTTATCTAGGCAAATTTCAATCGACCTAGAAGAATTTAACAATATATAGAAGTAGATTTTTTTTAAATAATATAAGTGTTAAAACTTTTATTATCATAAAGTAAAGGTTTTAATCTATATATTATGAAGTTTTGGTAAAGTTTAGT
>CAJVQC010000006.1:0-25818 GCA_910592285.1 Racocetra persica | reverse complement strand
CTTAACAGAATAAAAATATTTTAATTATATTTTAATTATATTCTTATTATATTGTAAATATATTTAGCAAAATCAAAGGTTTCTGCAAAGATATTACTAAGCTTTTTAAGATGTTGGTATAATAGTGATGCTTTGGGTGAGTAAACATGTTAAAAATTTCATACTGTAAATTTTTTGTTAGAAATATGTTGAAGTGCAGTATTTATAATACTAGTTTGTATTTTGTGCCAAGTATATTCAAGAGTTTCTGATGTATCTATAGATAATGGAGTTTTGTTAGCTCTAAGATTAGAAGAAATTTGATCTGAATATGTTTGCCATTGTTTATTATTCATATTCTTGTAAAGAAATATCCTTCTTTGTGTTTTTGTTATAGCTCTATAAAGGTATAAGAGAATGTTTATAAGAAAATTAATATTTTGTAATCACTTCTAGTATTAGTGTTGGAGTCATTGTATCAAATGAAGTTAAGTAACAGAGAATTGAGTGATTAGCCCAGATATAGTTGATAGTACTATGAGATCTGCTGCTTTGCTATATACTAGTTGATGATTGAGTATGAGTAGCCAAATTGTACATATTATTGTATTGAAGGTATTGAAGTAGTTTGTACTTAATTGAGAGAGAATGTGAGTTGTCTTCAGAGGCATTGAAGCTCTTAAAAAATAGTTTGCAAATTAGCTATATTTGCTAGTTGTATTCATTATATGATAGTATTTTGTATTTGTAATCTTAATTGAAGGTCATCACAAAGTAGATATGCTGAAATAATTCTAAATTTAAAGTCATGTTTGAAGAAGATATCTGTAGCAATTGTATATCATAGAATGGTGAAGATTTTGTGAATATGGGGTTTGATCCAGTTGTTAATCATAATAGCAGTACTAGCTTTAGAACTGTTAGTACAAGACCAGTAATAAGTGAAGTGTCTAGATCTTTGTAATTTGATAATAGGATTAGTGTTTGATATTTTAGTTTTAGTAATGCTAATAATATTTAAATTATTAGAAAAACAGAAGTTTTCCCAAATTTGTTGCTTAAGGTCAGTATTATATCCTTATACATTATATGTACAGATAGATAGGTTGAGTACTTGGTTAGATCCAAATCCAGAGTTGCTTAGATGATTGTTAGTGAATTGATTTAAATTAAAGGTTGTTCTGGAAAAAGTAGGAGATGTAGAGGAAAAAATAGTTGTGTTTATTTGTGATTTTAAAGAAATATTATAAGAGTCATATATAGATAGAATATAGTGATTAGGAAGCATTTCAGATTCATGAGGTAAATATATATGTGTTTCTGTTTTGTCACTATTAACAGTGATCAGGATATAAATATTCTTCATATTTTTTACTTTTTATTCTTTTTGTTATTGTTTTTGTTTTTCAGACTAATTTATAATAATTATTTTATTTATTTTTTTTTTGAATATTAATGGTGAGACCATGTCTCTGACTTTATTAAAATTTAATTTAATTCTTCTACAGTGAAAAGAAAATCTTTACAAAGAAAAGAATCTATTTAAATTTTATATCCTAAGATAACAAGAAAAGAAACTCAGACTAATTTATTTGCGGCCTAAACCAACTAGAGTGGCCATGGCTCATCTAGATTTGTGAATTAGTAATTATATAGTTTAAATTTGTTTGATATTTGATCTATAAAGGATACTATAATCCAATTTTAGTACTAGCTATAGTAAGTGGTAGGGGTTGAAAAGACTGATTGATAGAAAGAGATGAAACTGGTGAAAAAGATATAGCATTATTAGAAGTTTGGATTGAAGAACGAGAGATACAATAAGGTATCCAAATATTATGATAAATTTGTGAATTAAGGTGTAAAAGAAATTTGGTAGTAATAGTTGATACCAATGTAGCAGATGAAGTAATATTCTTAAGTAGATTTATGATATCAAGAGGAACTAGCCCAGACAAAGTAGAGTTGATAGATGGAGTACATTGGATGTAATGAAATATCATACTGTCAAGATGTTTGATTTGATTATGAATTGTAGTAATCAATTCAGATGAGACATCCAATGATGTTGAGTTAATAACCTGTTGTAGAGAATTATTGAGAAGATTGTACAATAATGCAGGTGATGGGCAGATAACCTAATGTAGTGATATACTAATTTGATTGCATTGATGACAGTTGGGTGAGACATGATGATTGTATTTATACAATATATGAGGAGTAGACAACTCATCAAGAAGAATTTTAACTTGAAATGATTTAAGAGTAGAAGATTGGAAGCTATGTGAAAAATTTGAAATTTTTTGGTTATTGTTAATATAATGCCAAGTAGCAGAACAGTTGATATGAGCAGCAATATGAGACCACTGTTGAAATCTGTACTGAGATGACCACAGAGCATAGATATGTGAATAACATATAGTACAGATAGTATATCGAGTTGGTAACTCTAGAGGATATTGATATAATTGAAAAGAATAGTTGGAATTATAGATATTACAAGGTTTAAAAATAAGAAAGTTTGAGGTAAGGTGGCAATGAGACAATTGGTTAGCAAGATTATTAAATCGATCCTCTTGATATGCAGTAACTTTGTGAAAAATAATTTGGTGGTTGTATAATTGGGTAAAGTTAATAAGTATGTGCCATAATATAGAATATGGAGTGTTTGTAGAAGAAAGAGAATGTGGTAAATTTTGAAGGCTATTAAATTTGGAAATAACAAATTGTAAGTCTGTGAAAATATGAATAATACAAGATCTAGATGCAGTGCTGATTGTTGACAATATAGCAACAAGTTCTGCCTTGAAGGAGCATGGCCAGTATTTGATTTGTATCTGAAATTCGTGTAATATATTGTTCTGATAGATTTGTACCTATCTAATACCCATGAAGTAGTCTTGTGTGCCAAAGTCTCGGACAGAGCCATCTGTATAAAAAGTAATTTCAGAAAGTTGGATATTAGAGTTGGCAATAGTTTGAAGTGTATTAGTAATAGATCCAGATTCAAATATAGGTAGAATTGAGGCAGGGTTGTAAGAAATACTGGGAGTAGGTGGAATATGAAGAGGATGATGAATTGCAATAGAATATATTAAATCTAAATGATTGGTATAAGGTTTAATAGTTTTTTCTTGAGAGTTGTAGGTACAGAAAAATCTAGATACTAAATTAATAGGGATAAATATTGTATATCTATTGGTAATAAGATTAGAATTGTAAGAACAGCCAGGATATATATTAAAATTAATAGGTTGAATTGGATACAGTTTAGTAAATTGTGATAAAAAGGAGCATTGCTAGTATGTAATAAGAACAAAACTAGTTGAAGTACTATTATTTGGTTCTCAATAGTAGTTATAAGCCATAGCTTTGATTTTAAAGAAAAGTGACCAGTAGAAAAGCTATAGTGATTAATATCAAGAAGTTTATATCATTTATAGAATGTTCTGTTACTATTGTAAATTAATACTAGATCTTCAAGGGTTGTAAACTAAAGAGATTTCCTCCCTTTAAAAATTTTACAGAGTCTTGGTGCAATATGCTTCTAGCTAAGAAGACAAGAATTGTCATATATAGAAAGTTGATCTAAATAGAGAAGATAAAGTTTGCGAAGTTGTTTCTTAAAAGACATATAGTTAGAGTATGATGAAAGTATTGATTCAAGAGATATTGAACCTTCTTGAGAAGTATGTAGAATCCTATAAATTGGATTGTGAGTAATTGATACACCAAGATGATTAAAGAGTTTAAGGATTTTAAAGTTGGTTAAGTTTTTGTTAAGGCTATCAATAATAGAATTAGAATATATTAAGATATTAGTAGATGACCAAAGATTGTTTTGGAGTTGTTGAAGACGAATTCAGAAGCTAGTACCTAGAAGATCAGGGTTGTTAATTTGCTTGATATAATTAGTAATATGATGTTAAAGTTGAATATCCCAGATATTGCGGATATTATAAAGTTGTGGATAGAGAAGAGTACTTGTAGAAATTGTATGGTTTAGCTTAGCCTTGAGCTTAACAAGTTTAATATGATGTGAAAGTATTTGTTTACAGATTTGTTAGCTAAGTACAAGATTGTGAAGTCGGTATTTAATAGTTGGTATAATAACAGTATTAATGATATATCAAGCATGTATATCAGTGATGTGTTTAGTATCTTCAATTTGAATAAGGTGTAGTGATTCCTGAATAATAAGTTGTGTTTGTTTTGAGAATTTGTTGTTGAGTGTGAACCAGCATCCAAGAAATTTGAAGGGAATATGAGGTGAGTATAAGGGTAATGAGTGTTGATTATATATAATAGGGGTATACTGAGGAGGAGGGTTATTGGTACAAAGAATAGATTTAGCATGATTAACTTGTATATTAGCCATATTGTAAAATGATTGAGCAGTAGAGAGTATTTGTGATAATTCATTTTGTGAGAAGGCTAGCCAGAGAGTATCATCCATATAGGCTAGTACTAAACATCTAGCTTGAAGTTTGTTAAATAATCTATTCTTGAGACTAGTGATCCAAGATATTTGTATAGTATATCCAGAAAACCATGAGTAGATATGAGATATAAGTGGGTCATAATATATTCTCCAGAGAAGTGGAATAATGGTTTCACCTTGATCAATACCATTTTGAATAGGGTATGAAGGGGTTAGTCCAAGGTTAGTTATAACCTGATTGTGGCAGTTAGTAAAAATGTTAATTATAGTTTGGATAATAGAAGTTGGTAGAGCAAGTTGAGCAAATAAGTGTTGAAGTAAAGAGAGATTGACAGAATCATAGGCTTTACTCATATCTTGAGACAAAAGCCATATATCTTTGTAGTTACATGTAGCATCTTCAATTAGATTGTTAAGGATATGTATAGGAGTTGCAGTAGAATTTCCAGGTAGAGCAACATAGTTGAAGGGTGATAGAATAGAATATTTTTGAAATACAGTGCTGAGTCAATTAGTAATAATTTTAGTATAAATTTTGCGAATATATTCTACAAGACTGATTGGTCGAGTAAGATTAAGGTTGCCATCAAAAGTATTACATTTGGGTATAAGAAATATTCTACTGTTTTTCTATTGTTTGGAAATTTGACCCTGGGTGAGACAAAGATTAAAAGAACTGTGAGAGCTTGTAAACATGTTAGGCCAGAATGCTTGATCATTTTATAGCTAATGCCAGTAGGTCTACAAGCTTTGCTATTTGGAAGCTTAGAGATGATTGAAGTTATTTCTTCAATTGTAATTGGTGAAGTGAGAGTGTTATACCAATCAGGATTAATATAGGTCTGTAGTAGATATTCTTGTTGCCAAGAGCTATCAAAAAGTGTTTGGTTGATAGGTTTATAAGCAGTCCAGTCATGAAAATGCTGTTGAATATGTTGTTTGATAAGAGTTGGCTCAGTAATTAGTTGGTCTGGTAATTTAATATTTGAAAAATGTATAGAGGCTTGATAGCAATTAAGAATGCTGTTAATAGCATGTGTAAGTTTGCTGACAAGAGTCTCACATCTCTTTTCAGAAGCTTGTTGAATTTGTTGATGGAGAAGAAGAGAGTTTTCAGTATAGCATGCTTGATACAATTGGTACCATATATCCTTAGCATGATTTATCTATTCTAGAACTTGAGCAGAACCTGAACTTAAAAGAGTTTGAAGATTACATTGGGATCATGAATTAATGTTCTGAATTTGTGAATTAACTAGAGAGATATCTAGAGTTGTATTAGTATTTTTAAATTTTTGATTAGATGGCTGAGTTTTTTAAAAAACAAATATAGTTGTGTACTATGAGGTGTATATTTGTGATTATAGCTATGTTTATGGCTAATTTTGTTTGAAATAGTTGATGTAGCAGCATTTATGATAGAATGTTCAATCTTATACCATATAGTATCTATGCTTTTAGAGATTTGTCATGATAATGGTGTTTGATGTTGATTGAGTTTTGTTGTGAGAAGATCTAAAAACTCAGACCAATTTTCTGAGATCATATCTTTATAATTAAATATACGATGGCTAATACCTATACGCAAATGAGGAGGTTTACTATAACTATTAAAAAATATCCAAGATGTATTAAGTATAAGTGATCACTGCGGGTACTAGTATCACTGGTATCTAATTTATATAACAAGAGGCATTGGATATTAAACTGATTAGTCCAGATATAATCAATTCTGCTATAGTAGATATTGTTAAACCATGTATAGTGAGTGTTGTCAAAATATGCACCAACATCATACATGTTAGAATGGTATAAAAAATTTATAAGTCTATATTTTGCTGAAGAACTGAAGTTGAAATTATGTGTATTGAAATCTCTAAGAATAATAGGATGAAGATTATATTGTAAAGCAGACTGAATCTAATTAATAACAGTAGTTTGAGTAGTAGTCCTTTTTGCCATATCTGTAGAAGAAAGATAGACTGAGATAATACGAAGTTTGATATTGCTTTTAAAGAATAGATCAATAGCAATAGCACCACCAGGGTGGGTAAGACAATTGTGAATATATGGTTAAAGAAAGTTGCATATCATAATAGCAGCATCTTCTGCTGAGCTATCTGAATTGGCCCAAAAATATGTAAAGAAATTCTTATTATAAAAGGATAAGTTAGGTTTTTTTGAAATTTTTGTTTCAGTAATACAAACAATACTAATGTTATAATCAAGACAGTAATTTTGCCAGGTTTTTCTTTTAGTGGTTGTGTTGAAACCACAAACATTATGTATTGTAATATTAAGATGCAAATCTCTAATATGGCTAGTTTGTTGGTTAGTAATATAGTTAATAGAGGTGTTGTTTGTAAGAACTGAAGATAGAGTAGGTGAGTTTGAGGCCTTATCGCAAAGGTTTTGTAGAAATGAAATTAGTTCTGTAGAAATAGATTCAGAATCATCTGAGCATGTTTCATTGTTAAGTATATTATCTGTTCTGTTAGTAGATATTGATGAGAATATATTAGTAATATCTATAGATCTGTAGAAGAATGTTTGGTTAGATCTAGATCTAGAGTTGCTTAGATAATTGTTAGTGGATTGATTTGAATTGAAGATTGTTCTGGAGGAAGTAGGAGAAGTAGAGAGAAAAAATAGATGTATTTGTTTGTGATTTTAGGGGATATTATAAGAGTCATATATAGATAAAACATAGTGATTAGGTAGCATTTTAGATTCATGAGCTAAATATATATATGCTTCAGTCTTGTCACTATTAACAGTGATCAAGGTATAATATACAAGATGCTTAGTATTGTTTTGTGTAAGATGTTGTTTAAAGGAGTTGATAGTTTGTAGTTTTCTTAGTAGAAGAAGTTTGTAATGAGCAAGAAATTTGTTATAGCATATTTCCAAGTTATAGGAGTCTAATAGGACTCTAAAGATCTCTGATACAACTTAGATCTGAGTTTGTATAATATCAGCCAAATAGGTGTATAAAATAAACCAAAATTTAAAAAAATTTACTAAATAAAAATGCAATGTTTGATGAATTTCTACGCAAAATTTCCTTTTTTAGTAACTTCTAAGTTATATCAGAGATCTTCAAGATCCTAGTCTAATGATGTTGGTGATAACTTTAATAGAAGTTTTTCTGAAAGGTTGCTTGCCATTTTAAGCTCGGTTCTCACAGCTGCAAAGGATTCTATAATCTGCCATATATATTTGGTCTGATCATCATTATCTTGGTTCTCTGCGTAAATAGACTTAACCACCTGTCCACTTACATCATTCTCCTCAAAAAAATAGCCTACAAAAAGTGGAGAACATTATAATTTTAGAGGCGGTGGCTGTATTCATGTATTCTTTAGAAGAACAAGTTACTGAAAAGGATCATATGAAGTTGTTTAGACAGAGGATTGTTGAGTGCTATTAAGATTGGAATCTGTAGTTTGGTTGAAATCGAGATTTGTATTTGGTATACTAGTGTTATTAAAGTTAGTATCAGTCATAGAGATATCACTATCAGGGTTGATTAGAAGTTCTGAATGTTGGTAGATCTATGGGTTGTCCTCTATAGAAGGTGTAGAGGTTTTGAGTATACTTGCATAGCTGGTCACAGTATTAGTATTTTGGGATGCTGTATTATCAGTAGTACATTATAGTGTTTGTTCATTAGGTATTGGAGTTTTGAGAGGTGTAGGTTATATTGGTTTAAAAAGATTTGGTTTAATTTGTGGAGTTTTAAGATTGATCTTAAATTTAGAGAGTATAGTTTTTTCAGCTTCAGGGTAGGCTTTTTTATTGTAGTATTTTTGGACTTCATGTAAAGATAGTTTATCATGTGATTTACAAATATAGTAATAGGTAAGTACATAGGCAAAGTAATCAGTATTTGCAAAATTTGAGATGATTTTGTTAATAACTTCATGGGAGTGAAAACCATCAAGTTCATCATTAGTAGCTGCAGTGATGAGGTATTCATGATAGTAGTAATAGAAATAGTAATTTTCACGAGTATAATCAGTATCTACTTTGTTAAGTTCTATGCATTTTTCTTTAGCTTCGTAGACAAGTTTGCGCAGAGATGTGATAGATGTAGATTTACAAAAAGTTGCAAGATTTGATTGATCTTTTCTAAATTGGAGTGGATTAAGAGTAGGTTGTATGAGTACTAGAGATGGAAGCTGAGTAGTGCTTAAATAATTGTTTAAAGTAAAATTCTGACAAATTCTGAACATTATATTCTTTCTCTGATGGAGGATAGAGCAACCTTGAACAGTACAAATATGAATATGGTATAATGCTGCTTTAAAGCATTGTTGAAATTGATCACGTAGAGAACTAATATATGTTATAAAAAATTTTTTAGGTAAAAGTGCTTTACATGTGCTAGCTAATTTAAGTGCAATTTGGTGTTTAATAAAGTTTTTGACTTTTTTCTTGTCAATTTTGGAAAATTGATGTTTGTAAATATTAAAGAACTTGTCAAACCATTTGTCAAATTCTGGTAGATAATTTTTTTAGAGAAGAAATTTGGAAGGTCTCGAGAAAATGATATTTGGATATATTTAAAGAAATATTAATGTTGAATGAATTATCATTTTGTACTTTAAAAAGTGGTTGGTGAAGGGTATTTTCACTAATATAATAGTGAAGTTGAAGTCTAATAGGGCGTATGTTCAGGTTTTTACAAAATTTTTTTGCATTGATAGTTGTATATTTTTCATTAAGGATAAGATATAATCGTGCAAGGTTTAGGGCTACTAGATTTTAATTAGCAATGGTATAAGGTGGAACAAAGTTATAAGAGAAGAGAATCTTGGAGTAGTCAAGTTCCGTAAAGAGGGTCTTGGTAAATTCTTTAAGTAATCCTTCAAGTGTAGAGTAGAGAATATTGAAGGGAATAGCAATAGTTTTGTTAATATCAGAAAGGTTCTCATAAATAAAGTTAGTGAGGAATTGAGATCTTAGTCCAGCTATTTTTTTAATTAAGTAGAAGTATGTAAATTTAAATTCTTTAGAGAATTCAGTTGCAGGTTTAATAATCTTGCCGAGATAGACATCAATGAGATGAAGTCTAATAAATTCGAATAGTTGGTGTGCGAGTGTGTTGTCAAATCTAGTGTAGAGTTTCATAGTTTCAGTAATTGGATATTTTTGGAACCAGTCAAGGTCATTAAAAGTATCATGCTTTTGCTTAGATTCTTGTTCCTGTTTTTGTTTATATTTTTGGTCCTGTTTTTGTTTCTGTTTGTTATCATTAAGTTGGTCATCTAATTGTTCTTGGTTTTGATGATTGTTTTTAGATTTCTCATTAGGAGCTTGTTGATTTTGTTTAATTTTGTTGATAAATTTAAAGAATGTATTTCTTTTGTCTGCAGCAGACATTTGTCAAATCTTGAGAAAAATAATTATAGATTTTTGATCGAGTGTCATTGGAATAGGCTTAAAAATAATTGGTTTAAGTTTAATATCATAAATAAGTGGTGCACAGTTTCTGTAAAGCAAAGCAGTATTTTTAAAAATAGAGGCCACTAAGTAGTCTGGGGCATAACTACTTTGTTCTGTAGCTATGCAAAGAATGTTTTTAATTTTGCAGATGAAGCAAGTGTAATAATGTTGGGAGTGAGGAACAATTGCTGTAGGGTTTTGTCAGTTTGAAAGTTCGAGAATAGTATTCTTAGATTAATATTGGATAGTTCAGATTGGTCATGTGTTTTGGTAATTGGAGAAGCAGGTAATTCTTTAGTGATTCTCTTAAATTGGTTTTTGAAGATTGAAGAGGTAATCTGAGATTGAGGTTGATTAATTACAGTTAGCTAGAGAAGTCTGTAATATTGGAAAGTAAAGCTTGTATGGTATTTTTTGCAGTAATATATTCTGATAGTAGATTGTGTAGGTACTTGAAAATAGTATAATTTTTTGAAAGATTTTTGAACGTCACAGTTTTCAGGTTTAAAGCATGGTAGAAGGACTTTAAGTGAGTTAGGCTTATTTTTATTCATATCAATACCAAAACAGTTATAGTATTTGAAATATTAATAGTCCATATCATAGGAGTTTGGTTCTTTAGATAGAGTTAAAGTCGGCATGATGCCAGTGAAAGAATAGTAAAGGGGTGTGACAAATAAGAGAGTATAACAAATAAGAGGGCATGATAAATAAGAGAGTGTGATAAGTAAGGGGTATGACAAATAGGATATAATCTAGTATCATAATAAACAGATTAACAGGATTAACAAAAAGCAGAGTTTGTATAAATTTACTAAAACCAAAAAAGTAAGTCCAGTTTTTGTATAAAAATAGATGTGACAAGAGGCTAAGTTGTGTAAATTGATTAATAATCTTGATTAGTAATGAGGATCTGCAATAGAGGGGCAGAATCCCCCCCAAAAATAAAAAATTTTTTACAAAAATAAAGTGCAGTTTTTGTAAAGGAGTTTAAGAGTATTATAGCTATAAAATTTGTAATTTTTATCCGTTTAAGAAGTATTATATATCAAAATGAAGCTCTTGTAGAGCGGAATCTTTTTCTATTAAGGAACAGTATAGGTTTACTTAATAAAGTTTCAAGAAAATGGCAAAGAGTAGAATTTTAAAAATATAGTTATAACTCTATAACAGGAAGCTTTAAAGCTATAAAACAAGGCTGCCTATAAGTAAAATTAAGTGCAGAACAACTTTACTTAGGCAGCCAAGAGTAGTTTACTTAATAAAATTTTGAAAAAATAGCAATTGTTTTCAAGAAAAGTTTGGCACAAGTGATCATTGGGAAGAGTTAGTGATTTGCGTCTTATACTATCTTTATAATAATTATTTTTAGTATTATATAAAAATAACTATTATATAATTTATTTGTATTTTAATTAGATTTTAGTCTGAAATATTATTATTAGTTATTTCTGGCTAAAGATATCTAGAAATATCTTTTAAATATATTTTATTATATGTTTAGTATCAATATTTTAATTATTGAATTAAATATATAAAAATAAAATAATATTTTATAATTTTTTTATATTATTTTTTAAAATATGGTAGAAAATATATATTTAGAAAATTGCTATTTGTACTATGATTTTTGCTATTTGCACCATTAATTTGACTAAAATTATACTCTAACTCTAACTAATTCTGGTCAAACTTATAGTGCAAATAGCAAAAATCATGGTGTAAATAGCAGTACTCTATATTTATATTCTTGATATTTAAGCTAATATATTTATTAGAATATATATATGTATATATATATGTTTTGTAAAATAATAACTAAATTATAAATAACAAATTTAAATTTTAAATTATAGCTTTGAATATAAAAATAAATAAAAAGTTGTTTTTTTTTTTTTAAAATATTAAGGTGACCACTTGGGGGTCTGGCATAGTTTATTAACTTTTTAGTTTAATTATCAGGATACCAAATAGGCACTCCTTGACTTTGTTACATCAACGAGAGTACAATTGGTCACATGTACAACTTTAGTCATTGTCTAATTAAGGGCTCCACTATACTATCTATAGTTACCCACCAATTGCCATATCTAGGATCCGCTTGTGGATCCCCTATTTAAACCCTCTGATCGACTTAGCACTGTTAGATGCTTTTCTTAGAAGAATTCCTGTCGCTAAGGCCCCTTAGGACTACTTTATCCTCGTGGTAAACCTACCAGAGCGGTCTATGTCCTACACATATATCACCTAGGTTTTTCGATAACTTATGCCCAATTTGAGGACTGGTACTTGTGGCTTTTGTGGCTGCTACCATTACCTACTTCTTGCCCTTACAAGGTTTATTCCAATCCTGATATCCACTTTTAACCAGTCCTTATACTGATCTCTCTCCAACTACCAAACCAGCTAGCCCAGAAGAGTTGTTGTATTTAGATTCTAAGTGCCTTCTGGTTTTATTTACCTTGGTTTCGAATTCTGTAGCATTGGACCTTTTCCTTCAGTGCAATTTCAGTAGCCAGGTTGGTAGACCTTTTTTGCCCCAGGGTTGTTCATCCGGTTCTTTAGTCTTCAGTTCTATTTTTCCATAGTATTATTGAAGATCTTCATTACTTCTAGCTCGGGTCTTGCCAAATGGGTTTCAAATATTCCAGTTCCTTGGATTTGGATCGCACTAAAGCTTCCATAATGAGATAGTAGTACCAAGGTTACAGGTGATATACCCAACCGATCGTCAAATAAATGTTATCAAAACATAGATCTATTTTTTGAAAAACATCTCTGGTGGGAATCGAACTCTAGACTTGCCACTTGGGGGTGATAACTTAACCACTACTCTATATCGCCACACCCTTAAAAAAAAAATAAAAGTTTTGTGTAATATGCTAACCAAAACAATTTTATAAATAAAAATTAAATCTTTGCTTATAGTTAGAGTAAGGATGAGTTTGAAATTAAGCAAGATATAATTTATACTAAAATTTTACAAAAAAAATTTTTTATTAAAAACCAAAAAGTGGTTTTATAATCAAAATTTTAAAATATTTATATTGCGTATATACTTATAACCTGTATTTAAATAGAAAATCTAAAATTTATATTTTAACTTTAAAAAAGATATTTTAAATATTATAACAAGATAAATATATATATTTTTATATATTTAATTATATTCAATTATCTTATTAACTATTAATTGTTGCTGTTTATAACAAAACTTTTATTTTTTTTTTAAGGGTGTGGCGATATAGAGTAGTGGTTAAGTTATCACCCCCAAGTGGCAAGTCTAGAGTTCGATTCCCACCAGAGATGTTTTTCAAAAAATAGATCTATGTTTTGATAACATTTATTTGACGATCGGTTGGGTATATCACCTGTAACCTTGGTACTACTATCTCATTATGGAAGCTTTAGTGCGATCCAAATCCAAGGAACTGGAATATTTGAAACCCATTTGGCAAGACCCGAGCTAGAAGTAATGAAGATCTTCAATAATACTATGGAAAAATAGAACTGAAGACTAAAGAACCGGATGAACAACCCTGGGGCAAAAAAGGTCTACCAACCTGGCTACTGAAATTGCACTGAAGGAAAAGGTCCAATGCTACAGAATTCGAAACCAAGGTAAATAAAACCAGAAGGCACTTAGAATCTAAATACAACAACTCTTCTGGGCTAGCTGGTTTGGTAGTTGGAGAGAGATCAGTATAAGGACTGGTTAAAAGTGGATATCAGGATTGGAATAAACCTTGTAAGGGCAAGAAGTAGGTAATGGTAGCAGCCACAAAAGCCACAAGTACCAGTCCTCAAATTGGGCATAAGTTATCGAAAAACCTAGGTGATATATGTGTAGGACATAGACCGCTCTGGTAGGTTTACCACGAGGATAAAGTAGTCCTAAGGGGCCTTAGCGACAGGAATTCTTCTAAGAAAAGCATCTAACAGTGCTAAGTCGATCAGAGGGTTTAAATAGGGGATCCACAAGCGGATCCTAGATATGGCAATTGGTGGGTAACTATAGATAGTATAGTGGAGCCCTTAATTAGACAATGACTAAAGTTGTACATGTGACCAATTGTACTCTCGTTGATGTAACAAAGTCAAGGAGTGCCTATTTGGTATCCTGATAATTAAACTAAAAAGTTAATAAACTATGCCAGACCCCCAAGTGGTCACCTTAATATTTTAAAAAAAAAAAAACAACTTTTTATTTATTTTTATATTCAAAGCTATAATTTAAAATTTAAATTTGTTATTTATAATTTAGTTATTATTTTACAAAACATATATATATACATATATATATTCTAATAAATATATTAGCTTAAATATCAAGAATATAAATATAGAGTACTGCTATTTACACCATGATTTTTGCTATTTGCACTATAAGTTTGACCAGAATTAGTTAGAGTTAGAGTATAATTTTAGTCAAATTAATGGTGCAAATAGCAAAAATCATAGTACAAATAGCAATTTTCTAAATATATATTTTCTACCATATTTTAAAAAATAATATAAAAAAATTATAAAATATTATTTTATTTTTATATATTTAATTCAATAATTAAAATATTGATACTAAACATATAATAAAATATATTTAAAAGATATTTCTAGATATCTTTAGCCAGAAATAACTAATAATAATATTTCAGACTAAAATCTAATTAAAATACAAATAAATTATATAATAGTTATTTTTATATAATACTAAAAATAATTATTATAAAGATAGTATAAGACGCAAATCACTAACTCTTCCCAATGATCACTTGTGCCAAACTTTTCTTGAAAACAATTGCTATTTTTTCAAAATTTTATTAAGTAAACTACTCTTGGCTGCCTAAGTAAAGTTGTTCTGCACTTAATTTTACTTATAGGCAGCCTTGTTTTATAGCTTTAAAGCTTCCTGTTATAGAGTTATAACTATATTTTTAAAATTCTACTCTTTGCCATTTTCTTGAAACTTTATTAAGTAAACCTATACTGTTCCTTAATAGAAAAAGATTCCGCTCTACAAGAGCTTCATTTTGATATATAATACTTCTTAAACGGATAAAAATTACAAATTTTATAGCTATAATACTCTTAAACTCCTTTACAAAAACTGCACTTTATTTTTGTAAAAAATTTTTTATTTTTGGGGGGGATTCTGCCCCTCTATTGCAGATCCTCATTACTAATCAAGATTATTAATCAATTTACACAACTTAGCCTCTTGTCACATCTATTTTTATACAAAAACTGGACTTACTTTTTTGGTTTTAGTAAATTTATACAAACTCTGCTTTTTGTTAATCCTGTTAATCTGTTTATTATGATACTAGATTATATCCTATTTGTCATACCCCTTACTTATCACACTCTCTTATTTATCATGCCCTCTTATTTGTTATACTCTCTTATTTGTCACACCCCTTTACTATTCTTTCACTGGCATCATGCCGACTTTAACTCTATCTAAAGAACCAAACTCCTATGATATGGACTATTAATATTTCAAATACTATAACTGTTTTGGTATTGATATGAATAAAAATAAGCCTAACTCACTTAAAGTCCTTCTACCATGCTTTAAACCTGAAAACTGTGACGTTCAAAAATCTTTCAAAAAATTATACTATTTTCAAGTACCTACACAATCTACTATCAGAATATATTACTGCAAAAAATACCATACAAGCTTTACTTTCCAATATTACAGACTTCTCTAGCTAACTGTAATTAATCAACCTCAATCTCAGATTACCTCTTCAATCTTCAAAAACCAATTTAAGAGAATCACTAAAGAATTACCTGCTTCTCCAATTACCAAAACACATGACCAATCTGAACTATCCAATATTAATCTAAGAATACTATTCTCGAACTTTCAAACTGACAAAACCCTACAGCAATTGTTCCTCACTCCCAACATTATTACACTTGCTTCATCTGCAAAATTAAAAACATTCTTTGCATAGCTACAGAACAAAGTAGTTATGCCCCAGACTACTTAGTGGCCTCTATTTTTAAAAATACTGCTTTGCTTTACAGAAACTGTGCACCACTTATTTATGATATTAAACTTAAACCAATTATTTTTAAGCCTATTCCAATGACACTCGATCAAAAATCTATAATTATTTTTCTCAAGATTTGACAAATGTCTGCTGCAGACAAAAGAAATACATTCTTTAAATTTATCAACAAAATTAAACAAAATCAACAAGCTCCTAATGAGAAATCTAAAAACAATCATCAAAACCAAGAACAATTAGATGACCAACTTAATGATAACAAACAGAAACAAAAACAGGACCAAAAATATAAACAAAAACAGGAACAAGAATCTAAGCAAAAGCATGATACTTTTAATGACCTTGACTGGTTCCAAAAATATCCAATTACTGAAACTATGAAACTCTACACTAGATTTGACAACACACTCGCACACCAACTATTCGAATTTATTAGACTTCATCTCATTGATGTCTATCTCGGCAAGATTATTAAACCTGCAACTGAATTCTCTAAAGAATTTAAATTTACATACTTCTACTTAATTAAAAAAATAGCTGGACTAAGATCTCAATTCCTCACTAACTTTATTTATGAGAACCTTTCTGATATTAACAAAACTATTGCTATTCCCTTCAATATTCTCTACTCTACACTTGAAGGATTACTTAAAGAATTTACCAAGACCCTCTTTACGGAACTTGACTACTCCAAGATTCTCTTCTCTTATAACTTTGTTCCACCTTATACCATTGCTAATTAAAATCTAGTAGCCCTAAACCTTGCACGATTATATCTTATCCTTAATGAAAAATATACAACTATCAATGCAAAAAAATTTTGTAAAAACCTGAACATACGCCCTATTAGACTTCAACTTCACTATTATATTAGTGAAAATACCCTTCACCAACCACTTTTTAAAGTACAAAATGATAATTCATTCAACATTAATATTTCTTTAAATATATCCAAATATCATTTTCTCGAGACCTTCCAAATTTCTTCTCTAAAAAAATTATCTACCAGAATTTGACAAATGGTTTGACAAGTTCTTTAATATTTACAAACATCAATTTTCCAAAATTGACAAGAAAAAAGTCAAAAACTTTATTAAACACCAAATTGCACTTAAATTAGCTAGCACATGTAAAGCACTTTTACCTAAAAAATTTTTTATAACATATATTAGTTCTCTACGTGATCAATTTCAACAATGCTTTAAAGCAGCATTATACCATATTCATATTTGTACTGTTCAAGGTTGCTCTATCCTCCATCAGAGAAAGAATATAATGTTCAGAATTTGTCAGAATTTTACTTTAAACAATTATTTAAGCACTACTCAGCTTCCATCTCTAGTACTCATACAACCTACTCTTAATCCACTCCAATTTAGAAAAGATCAATCAAATCTTGCAACTTTTTGTAAATCTACATCTATCACATCTCTGCGCAAACTTGTCTACGAAGCTAAAGAAAAATGCATAGAACTTAACAAAGTAGATACTGATTATACTCGTGAAAATTACTATTTCTATTACTACTATCATGAATACCTCATCACTGCAGCTACTAATGATGAACTTGATGGTTTTCACTCCCATGAAGTTATTAACAAAATCATCTCAAATTTTGCAAATACTGATTACTTTGCCTATGTACTTACCTATTACTATATTTGTAAATCACATGATAAACTATCTTTACATGAAGTCCAAAAATACTACAATAAAAAAGCCTACCCTGAAGCTGAAAAAACTATACTCTCTAAATTTAAGATCAATCTTAAAACTCCACAAATTAAACCAAATCTTTTTAAACCAATATAACCTACACCTCTCAAAACTCCAATACCTAATGAACAAACACTATAATGTACTACTGATAATACAGCATCCCAAAATACTAATACTGTGACCAGCTATGCAAGTATACTCAAAACCTCTACACCTTCTATAGAGGACAACCCATAGATCTACCAACATTCAGAACTTCTAATCAACCCTGATAGTGATATCTCTATGACTGATACTAACTTTAATAACACTAGTATACCAAATACAAATCTCGATTTCAACCAAACTACAGATTCCAATCTTAATAGCACTCAACAATCCTCTGTCTAAACAACTTCATATGATCCTTTTCAGTAACTTGTTCTTCTAAAGAATACATGAATACAGCCACCGCCTCTAAAATTATAATGTTCTCCACTTTTTGTAGGCTATTTTTTTGAGGAGAATGATGTAAGTGGACAGGTGGTTAAGTCTATTTACGCAGAGAACCAAGATAATGATGATCAGACCAAATATATATGGCAGATTATAGAATCCTTTGCAGCTGTGAGAACCGAGCTTAAAATGGCAAGCAACCTTTCAGAAAAACTTCTATTAAAGTTATCACCAACATCATTAGACTAGGATCTTGAAGATCTCTGATATAACTTAGAAGTTACTAAAAAAGGAAATTTTGCGTAGAAATTCATCAAACATTGCATTTTTATTTAGTAAATTTTTTTAAATTTTGGTTTATTTTATACACCTATTTGGCTGATATTATACAAACTCAGATCTAAGTTGTATCAGAGATCTTTAGAGTCCTATTAGACTCCTATAACTTGGAAATATGCTATAACAAATTTCTTGCTCATTACAAACTTCTTCTACTAAGAAAACTACAAACTATCAACTCCTTTAAACAACATCTTACACAAAACAATACTAAGCATCTTGTATATTATACCTTGATCACTGTTAATAGTGACAAGACTGAAGCATATATATATTTAGCTCATGAATCTAAAATGCTACCTAATCACTATGTTTTATCTATATATGACTCTTATAATATCCCCTAAAATCACAAACAAATACATCTATTTTTTCTCTCTACTTCTCCTACTTCCTCCAGAACAATCTTCAATTCAAATCAATCCACTAACAATTATCTAAGCAACTCTAGATCTAGATCTAACCAAACATTCTTCTACAGATCTATAGATATTACTAATATATTCTCATCAATATCTACTAACAGAACAGATAATATACTTAACAATGAAACATGCTCAGATGATTCTGAATCTATTTCTACAGAACTAATTTCATTTCTACAAAACCTTTGCGATAAGGCCTCAAACTCACCTACTCTATCTTCAGTTCTTACAAACAACACCTCTATTAACTATATTACTAACCAACAAACTAGCCATATTAGAGATTTGCATCTTAATATTACAATACATAATGTTTGTGGTTTCAACACAACCACTAAAAGAAAAACCTGGCAAAATTACTGTCTTGATTATAACATTAGTATTGTTTGTATTACTGAAACAAAAATTTCAAAAAAACCTAACTTATCCTTTTATAATAAGAATTTCTTTACATATTTTTGGGCCAATTCAGATAGCTCAGCAGAAGATGCTGCTATTATGATATGCAACTTTCTTTAACCATATATTCACAATTGTCTTACCCACCCTGGTGGTGCTATTGCTATTGATCTATTCTTTAAAAGCAATATCAAACTTCGTATTATCTCAGTCTATCTTTCTTCTACAGATATGGCAAAAAGGACTACTACTCAAACTACTGTTATTAATTAGATTCAGTCTGCTTTACAATATAATCTTCATCCTATTATTCTTAGAGATTTCAATACACATAATTTCAACTTCAGTTCTTCAGCAAAATATAGACTTATAAATTTTTTATACCATTCTAACATGTATGATGTTGGTGCATATTTTGACAACACTCACTATACATGGTTTAACAATATCTACTATAGCAGAATTGATTATATCTGGACTAATCAGTTTAATATCCAATGCCTCTTGTTATATAAATTAGATACCAGTGATACTAGTACCCGCAGTGATCACTTATACTTAATACATCTTGGATATTTTTTAATAGTTATAGTAAACCTCCTCATTTGCGTATAGGTATTAGCCATCGTATATTTAATTATAAAGATATGATCTCAGAAAATTGGTCTGAGTTTTTAGATCTTCTCACAACAAAACTCAATCAACATCAAACACCATTATCATGACAAATCTCTAAAAGCATAGATACTATATGGTATAAGATTGAACATTCTATCATAAATGCTGCTACATCAACTATTTCAAACAAAATTAGCCATAAACATAGCTATAATCACAAATATACACCTCATAGTACACAACTATATTTGTTTTTTAAAAAACTCAGCCATCTAATCAAAAATTTAAAAATACTAATACAACTCTAGATATCTCTCTAGTTAATTCACAAATTCAGAACATTAATTCATGATCCCAATGTAATCTTCAAACTCTTTTAAGTTCAGGTTCTGCTCAAGTTCTAGAATAGATAAATCATGCTAAGGATATATGGTACCAATTGTATCAAGCATGCTATACTGAAAACTCTCTTCTTCTCCATCAACAAATTCAACAAGCTTCTGAAAAGAGATGTGAGACTCTTGTCAGCAAACTTACACATGCTATTAACAGCATTCTTAATTGCTATCAAGCCTCTATACATTTTTCAAATATTAAATTACCAGACCAACTAATTACTGAGCCAACTCTTATCAAACAACATATTCAACAGCATTTTCATGACTGGACTGCTTATAAACCTATCAACCAAACACTTTTTGATAGCTCTTGGCAACAAGAATATCTACTACAGACCTATATTAATCCTGATTGGTATAACACTCTCACTTCACCAATTACAATTGAAGAAATAACTTCAATCATCTCTAAGCTTCCAAATAGCAAAGCTTGTAGACCTACTGGCATTAGCTATAAAATGATCAAGCATTCTGGCCTAACATGTTTACAAGCTCTCACAGTTCTTTTAATCTTTGTCTCACCCAGGGTCAAATTTCCAAACAATAGAAAAACAGTAGAATATTTCTTATACCCAAATGTAATACTTTTGATGGCAACCTTAATCTTACTCGACCAATCAGTCTTGTAGAATATATTCGCAAAATTTATACTAAAATTATTACTAATTGACTCAGCACTGTATTTCAAAAATATTCTATTCTATCACCCTTCAACTATGTTGCTCTACCTGGAAATTCTACTGCAACTCCTATACATATCCTTAACAATCTAATTGAAGATGCTACATGTAACTACAAAGATATATGGCTTTTGTCTCAAGATATGAGTAAAGCCTATGATTCTGTCAATCTCTCTTTACTTCAACACTTATTTGCTCAACTTGCTCTACCAACTTCTATTATCCAAACTATAATTAACATTTTTACTAACTGCCACAATCAGGTTATAACTAACCTTGGACTAACCCCTTCATACCCTATTCAAAATGGTATTGATCAAGGTGAAACCATTATTCCACTTCTCTGGAGAATATATTATGACCCACTTATATCTCATATCTACTCATGGTTTTCTGGATATACTATACAAATATCTTGGATCACTAGTCTCAAGAATAGATTATTTAACAAACTTCAAGCTAGATGTTTAGTACTAGCCTATATGGATGATACTCTCTGGCTAGCCTTCTCACAAAATGAATTATCACAAATACTCTCTACTGCTCAATCATTTTACAATATGGCTAATATACAAGTTAATCATGCTAAATCTATTCTTTGTACCAATAACCCTCCTCCTCAGTATACCCCTATTATATATAATCAACACTCATTACCCTTATACTCACCTCATATTCCCTTCAAATTTCTTGGATGCTGGTTCACACTCAACAACAAATTCTCAAAACAAACACAACTTATTATTCAGGAATCACTACACCTTATTCAAATTGAAGATACTAAACACATCACTGATATACATGCTTGATATATCATTAATACTGTTATTATACCAACTATTAAATACCGACTTCACAATCTTGTACTTAGCTAACAAATCTGTAAACAAATACTTTCACATCATATTAAACTTGTTAAGCTCAAGGCTAAGCTAAACCATACAATTTCTACAAGTACTCTTCTCTATCCACAACTTTATAATATCCGCAATATCTGGGATATTCAACTTTAACATCATATTACTAATTATATCAAGCAAATTAACAACCCTGATCTTCTAGGTACTAGCTTCTGAATTCGTCTTCAACAACTCCAAAACAATCTTTGGTCATCTACTAATATCTTAATATATTCTAATTCTATTATTGATAGCCTTAACAAAAACTTAACCAACTTTAAAATCCTTAAACTCTTTAATCATCTTGGTGTATCAATTACTCACAATCCAATTTATAGGATTCTACATACTTCTCAAGAAGGTTCAATATCTCTTGAATCAATACTTTCATCATACTCTAACTATATGTCTTTTAAGAAACAACTTCGCAAACTTTATCTTCTCTATTTAGATCAACTTTCTATATATGACAATTCTTGTCTTCTTAGCTAGAAGCATATTGCACCAAGACTCTGTAAAATTTTTAAAGGGAGGAAATCTCTTTAGTTTACAACCCTTGAAGATCTAGTATTAATTTACAATAGTAACAGAACATTCTATAAATGATATAAACTTCTTGATATTAATCACTATAGCTTTTCTACTGGTCACTTTTCTTTAAAATCAAAGCTATGGCTTATAACTACTATTGAGAACCAAATAATAGTACTTCAACTAGTTTTGTTCTTATTACATACTAGCAATGCTCC
This sequence comes from Racocetra persica, assembly GCA_910592285.1. NCBI lineage: Eukaryota > Fungi > Glomeromycota > Glomeromycetes > Diversisporales > Gigasporaceae > Racocetra > Racocetra persica. The sequence continues at coordinate 3,269 of CAJVQC010000006.1, read as the reverse complement.
TTTTTATCACAATTTACTAAACTGTATCCAATTCAACCTATTAATTTTAATATATATCCTGGCTGTTCTTACAATTCTAATCTTATTACCAATAGATATACAATATTTATCCCTATTAATTTAGTATCTAGATTTTTCTGTACCTACAACTCTCAAGAAAAAACTATTAAACCTTATACCAATCATTTAGATTTAATATATTCTATTGCAATTCATCATCCTCTTCATATTCCACCTACTCCCAGTATTTCTTACAACCCTGCCTCAATTCTACCTATATTTGAATCTGGATCTATTACTAATACACTTCAAACTATTGCCAACTCTAATATCCAACTTTCTGAAATTACTTTTTATACAGATGGCTCTGTCCGAGACTTTGGCACACAAGACTACTTCATGGGTATTAGATAGGTACAAATCTATCAGAACAATATATTACACGAATTTCAGATACAAATCAAATACTGGCCATGCTCCTTCAAGGCAGAACTTGTTGCTATATTGTCAACAATCAGCACTGCATCTAGATCTTGTATTATTCATATTTTCACAGACTTACAATTTGTTATTTCCAAATTTAATAGCCTTCAAAATTTACCACATTCTCTTTCTTCTACAAACACTCCATATTCTATATTATGGCACATACTTATTAACTTTACCCAATTATACAACCACCAAATTATTTTTCACAAAGTTACTGCATATCAAGAGGATCGATTTAATAATCTTGCTAACCAATTGTCTCATTGCCACCTTACCTCAAACTTTCTTATTTTTAAACCTTGTAATATCTATAATTCCAACTATTCTTTTCAATTATATCAATATCCTCTAGAGTTACCAACTCGATATACTATCTGTACTATATGTTATTCACATATCTATGCTCTGTGGTCATCTCAGTACAGATTTCAACAGTGGTCTCATATTGCTGCTCATATCAACTGTTCTGCTACTTGGCATTATATTAACAATAACCAAAAAATTTCAAATTTTTCACATAGCTTCCAATCTTCTACTCTTAAATCATTTCAAGTTAAAATTCTTCTTGATGAGTTGTCTACTCCTCATATATTGTATAAATACAATCATCATGTCTCACCCAACTGTCATCAATGCAATCAAATTAGTATATCACTACATTAGGTTATCTGCCCATCACCTGCATTATTGTACAATCTTCTCAATAATTCTCTACAACAGGTTATTAACTCAACATCATTGGATGTCTCATCTGAATTGATTACTACAATTCATAATCAAATCAAACATCTTGACAGTATGATATTTCATTACATCCAATGTACTCCATCTATCAACTCTACTTTGTCTGGGCTAGTTCCTCTTGATATCATAAATCTACTTAAGAATATTACTTCATCTGCTACATTGGTATCAACTATTACTACCAAATTTCTTTTACACCTTAATTCACAAATTTATCATAATATTTGGATACCTTATTGTATCTCTCGTTCTTCAATCCAAACTTCTAATAATGCTATATCTTTTTCACCAGTTTCATCTCTTTCTATCAATCAGTCTTTTCAACCCCTACCACTTACTATAGCTAGTACTAAAATTGGATTATAGTATCCTTTATAGATCAAATATCAAACAAATTTAAACTATATAATTACTAATTCACAAATCTAGATGAGCCATGGCCACTCTAGTTGGTTTAGGCCGCAAATAAATTAGTCTGAGTTTCTTTTCTTGTTATCTTAGGATATAAAATTTAAATAGATTCTTTTCTTTGTAAAGATTTTCTTTTCACTGTAGAAGAATTAAATTAAATTTTAATAAAGTCAGAGACATGGTCTCACCATTAATATTCAAAAAAAAAATAAATAAAATAATTATTATAAATTAGTCTGAAAAACAAAAACAATAACAAAAAGAATAAAAAGTAAAAAATATGAAGAATATTTATATCCTGATCACTGTTAATAGTGACAAAACAGAAACACATATATATTTACCTCATGAATCTGAAATGCTTCCTAATCACTATATTCTATCTATATATGACTCTTATAATATTTCTTTAAAATCACAAATAAACACAACTATTTTTTCCTCTACATCTCCTACTTTTTCCAGAACAACCTTTAATTTAAATCAATTCACTAACAATCATCTAAGCAACTCTGGATTTGGATCTAACCAAGTACTCAACCTATCTATCTGTACATATAATGTATAAGGATATAATACTGACCTTAAGCAACAAATTTGGGAAAACTTCTGTTTTTCTAATAATTTAAATATTATTAGCATTACTAAAACTAAAATATCAAACACTAATCCTATTATCAAATTACAAAGATCTAGACACTTCACTTATTACTGGTCTTGTACTAACAGTTCTAAAGCTAGTACTGCTATTATGATTAACAACTGGATCAAACCCCATATTCACAAAATCTTCACCATTCTATGATATACAATTGCTACAGATATCTTCTTCAAACATGACTTTAAATTTAGAATTATTTCAGCATATCTACTTTGTGATGACCTTCAATTAAGATTACAAATACAAAATACTATCATATAATGAATACAACTAGCAAATATAGCTAATTTGCAAACTATTTTTTAAGAGCTTCAATGCCTCTGAAGACAACTCACATTCTCTCTCAATTAAGTACAAACTACTTCAATACCTTCAATACAATAATATGTACAATTTGGCTACTCATACTCAATCATCAACTAGTATATAGCAAAGCAGCAGATCTCATAGTACTATCAACTATATCTGGGCTAATCACTCAATTCTCTGTTACTTAACTTCATTTGATACAATGACTCCAACACTAATACTAGAAGTGATTACAAAATATTAATTTTCTTATAAACATTCTCTTATACCTTTATAGAGCTATAACAAAAACACAAAGAAGGATATTTCTTTACAAGAATATGAATAATAAACAATGGCAAACATATTCAGATCAAATTTCTTCTAATCTTAGAGCTAACAAAACTCCATTATCTATAGATACATCAGAAACTCTTGAATATACTTGGCACAAAATACAAACTAGTATTATAAATACTGCACTTCAACATATTTCTAACAAAAAATTTACAGTATGAAATTTTTAACATGTTTACTCACCCAAAGCATCACTATTATACCAACATCTTAAAAAGCTTAGTAATATCTTTGCAGAAACCTTTGATTTTGCTAAATATATTTACAATATAATAAGAATATAATTAAAATATAATTAAAATATTTTTATTCTGTTAAG